>JBBBDQ010000891.1:2807500-2935000 GCA_037127315.1 Ascarosepion bandense | reverse complement strand
AAGATTCAAAACTTTCCCAACCCCCTTTAATCAGGATGGCATTGTTGTCCCCCCTGATTATGCAACAATGCCTCCCTGATTAAACGGTGTTGGGTAAGTTTTTAACCTTTTAAAACACTTCAACTTGAAAGAAACCTCATCATTTAATAGCTACTACATAGTGTCAAAATAAAATAGCTATTTTGTAGTGATATTGTAACATGTTTATGTAATAATTTCTGAATAAATATATATATATAATGCGTAAAGATATAACAAAAAAAGTAAAGATATATACATTTATTTATTTCCATACCTATATATATATATATATATATCATCCGCTCTTGCATTGAATACTGCTGCCATATCTGATCAGGTACCCCTGCTATCCACCTAGGGGTCACTGACCAAATCCAACGGAGAATCTGTAATGTGATCGATTCCGAACTGGCAGCCAAAATACAGTCACTTTCTCACCGGCGCAATGTGCCTTCTCCTTGTCTCTTCTACAAGTACTTTCACGGTTCTGCTCCGATGAACTTAGCTCTCTGGTGCCCCCTATGCATGAATTTGCTCGAGCTACCAGATTAGCAGCTAGGTCCCACTCTTTTACTGTGAAACCAATAAAATGTAAACGCAAATTCTACTCCACCAGCATTTTTCTCGCACTTCCTGCCTGTGGAATTCTCTTCCGTTTACTTGCTTCCTCGACAGTTACAATCTCCAAAAATTTAAATCTAAAGTCAATAGTTATCTCCTATCTTGCTAAATTGTATCCTCTTTCTCATGCTTCTTTCTCTGTCCACTCCACTCTCAGTATCTTAACCCTTCTCTTATCCACTTCCTGACACGCCCTGTAACCTGTCACTCTTTCTCATAACTTTCCTCCTATGTAACCTCCTGCGCACCAGTAGCAATAGACTTCTTTGCTTTGGGGGATACGATTATATATATATATATATATATATATATTGTCATCCGCAGACAGATCTGTCTCGCCGTATCACAGCTCATCAGTACGGTTACACTCCGATTGCTTTTTTACCCAGGATTGAAAACCGACCGAAATGGCGTCAGTCGGCGACTCTATCCCTGGGCTATGGGCGTTCGGTGGAAGTAGGCAGACTTTTTAGTGCATATCGCTATACGCGCCCAATAGCTAGACCGCCCTAATGCATTTCACTGAATGAGCGATGCTTACACGCCAGAGTAGCTACTGTTTATCAAAGCCTACTATTTTTCCAGAGTGCTCAATCAGGGTGTGAGAGCGTTATATATATATATATGCACTGCATGTTGTGTTCAAGCATGAATAAAACTGTCGCCATCGTGTGTTTTCCTCAATATCCACTTTCATATTTCCATGTGTTCTATCCTTCATATTGTACACTTTCAGGCACAAATAGAGCCTGCCAATAACTTATATTTTAATATAAGTGACAGTTGGCCAACATTCCTTCAAGATCCAGTTTGGTAAAACCTTGGTAGGTTCGTTGGCTCTCTAGGTTAGTTATTTACTATATATATATATATATATATATATTGGCTTTCTGCTTGCTGCTAAAGTCTATTTCAATTCAATATTCTAAGATCTTCATCTAAAATCTTTGACCGTTATTAACTATCTAGTTATTTTATGTTCTCTAAGGGAGTAGGTATGTTTGTCTGTCTCCAGGTTCACATTCTTCCGCCGTCATATGAATTCTTTTAATCAATTAAGCAGGAATTCTTGTTACTATTTTCCCCGATTAAGTAGGAATTTTTATTACTATTTTTTCGATTAACTAAAATATTGGTTACTAATTTCCCAGATTAAGTTGGAAATTGGTTACTATTTTCCCCAATTAAGTAGGAAATGTGTTACTATTTTTCCCGATTAAGTAGGAATTCTTGTTACTGTTTTTCCCGCTTAAATAGAAAATTGGTTACAATTTTCGCCGATTAAGTAGGAATTTTGTTACTATTTTCTTCGATTAAGTAGAAAATTTTGTCAATATTTTTCCCGATTAAGTAGGAAATTTTGTTACTATTTTCCTCGATTAAGCAGGAATTATTTTTACTATTTTCCCCGATCCAGTAAGAATTCATATTACTATTTTTCCCGATTAAGTAGGAAATATTTTACTATTTTCCCCGACTAAGTAGGAATTCTTGTTACTATTTGTTCCAATTAACTAAAATATTGGTTACTATTTTTCCCGATTAAGTAAGAAATTGGTTACCATTTTCCCCGATTAAGTAGGAACTTTTGTTACTATTTTCTTCGATTAAGTAAGAAATTCTGTTACTATTTTCCCCGATTTAGCAAGAATTCTTGTTAGTACTTTCCATGATTATCCAGAAATTCTCGTTACTGTTTTCCCAAATTTAGTAGGATTTCTTGTTACAATTCTCCTCGAATAGCAAGAATTCTTGTTACTATTTTCTCCGATTAAGTAGAAATTCTATGGTCTATTGTTCTCGATTAAACAGGGATTCTTGCTATCGTTTTATCCGATTGACTAGGAAATCTTTCAAGTATTTTTTTCTTAATTTTCGGAACTGTTTTGTGCATTTTGTTTTGTTTTCGCGTCTAAATCGAAATTTCACCGAACTTCTTCAATCCAAAATTATCACATTCAAAATCAGTATTAAATCAATTATATTTGCACCTTAAAGAGTCTGTCTGTTTCTATCTATCTATCTATCTATCTATGATCATGTCTATCTATCTATCTATCTATCTATCTATCTATCTATCTATCTCAGTTTAATGCTATCTATCTATCTATCTATCTATCTATCTATCTATCTATCTCGGTTTTATCATATCTATCTATCTATCTATCTATCTATCTATCTATCTATCTATCTATCTCAGCTTGATGCCATCTAGCTAGCTAGATAGATAGCTGCAAGTCTATCTTTTAGTATTTCTCTGACAATACACTGTCCGCTGATCGCTATATCAGTCTATTTTTGTCTTTCATACAGCATGTCTTTCTACCTATCAACATACACATAACCCCCCCCATATATATATATATATATATATATATATATATATATATATATATATATATATATCACCAAAATACGATGTTTAGAACATAATAGACATTCATTGTCTCTTATATTTAACAGTATATGTTTACATATATATATATATATATATATATATATATATATATATATGAGTGTATTTCTGATTGTTTGTTTGCCTGTTTGTGTGTGTTCGTACAAAGAGTTTGTCTTCTTAATCGAGCAGATTCATGCCGATTTCGAAGTTTCGTGAGGACACCGTATCATTTTCTCGTCAGGACTATTTGCCGTTAGATCTCAGTTTTTCTTGTTTATATAGAATATGGTCTGATTTTATCGGAGTGGTCTTTTTTGTGATTAGTTGGTTATTCTTTTTTCTTTTCGTTTATGAATGAAGCTTTTTAATAATTTTTGATTATATTTTTTTTTTAGGATAGATATAAAAACAAATCTAAAAATAGTAAATTTCATAAATATAACCCTCACTTTAAGCAACACCACACACAAAACATACAAAAACAAAACAACAACCCCATATATAAAAAAATTCCAATCACCCTCCAAATATATTCGAACACATTCCTATATCTATAAACAAAAGACTATCTACAAACTCAAGTAACATAAAAATATCCATTGAAAACAAAGAACCAAAATAGCGGATACACGAGAAAAGAAAACATAATTTGGTTTAATGAACCCGACAATAACAATGTAAAAACAAAAATAAGAAGAATATTTTGCAACATAATAACATAACACTCCCCCAAACACAACAAACTATTAAAAATTATAAATAAAAACGCAGTCAAAATCAGCTACATCTTCATGGAAAATATGGAAAAAATAATAACCAACCCCAAGAAAATAGTTAATAAAACCAATAACAACAACGCACACCGACAAGACAATAAGTACAAATGTAATTGCCGAAATAAGGACAAAGGTCTACTTAATAATAAATGCTTTACCAACAACATCATATACAAATCGACCGTAACAAGTAACACCAATACAAACGAAAAGATTTACGTAGGAACAACAAAAAGGTCGTTTAAAGATAAATTCAATAATCACAAGTTATCATTTAAAAGAAAAATATAAAAACAAACGCTCTTTCTGATCTACATTAATGATCTCCCTGATACCATAAGATCCCAAGTAGGTATGTACACCGATGACACCACAGTTTATTCTCGCCTCGATCAAAAATCTGGTGTGGCGACAAAGCTAACCTTGCAGCCGAGCTTGGAAAGGACCTCCAATCCGTAGTGGACTGGGGTAAGAAATGGCTCGTAAATTTTAATGCTTCTAAAACGAAGCTACTCTCAATTAATCATCATAGACAATCGCACCTACCTCCTATTAGCATGGACCAGGCTTGCCTCCCAGAGAGTAAAACACTACGCCTCCTTGGTCTCACACTTTCAGCTGACCTCTAGTGTAATGACTATATCGAATCCATTGCTAAATCTGCTGCTATGAAAGTCGGTTCTCTGTGCAGGGCCCGGAGGTTTTTTCCGTCTGAATCTATCCTGCACATTTATAAATCTACCATCCGCCCGTGCATTGAATACTGTTGCTATATCTGGTCAGGTGCCCCTGCTATTCTCCTTGGACTTCTCGACAAGGTACAGCGGAGTGTCTGTAATGTGATCGATACCAACTTAGCAGACCGCCTGCAGTCTCTCTCTCACAGGCGCGACGTTGCTTCACTGTGTCTCTTCTATAAATACTTTCACAACTTCTGCTCCGATGAACTTACATCACTGGTGCCCCCTAGGTTCGAATTTGCACGAGATACTAGATTAGCAACTAGATCCCACCCTTTTACAGTGAAACCGACAAAATGCAACCGCAACTTCTACTCCAACAGTTTCTTTTCTCGCACTTCCCGACTGTGGAATTCTCTTCCACATGACTGCTTCCCCGCCGGCTACAATCTCCAGGAGTTTAAATGTAAGGTCAATAGACACCTCCTAACAAACTAGCTCGCTTCCATTCTTTCAAACACTCTTCCCACCCACCCAACTATCTATCACCCACCTTCTGACATTTCTTATATCTAACCACTCTTTCTATTTACCTTCCCCCATGTAGCCCCAAGCGCAATAGTGGCAGTGGAATGCCTTGCTTGGGGTGAAATGATTAAAAATAAAGAAAGAAAATAACAAAATAAATATGAAACCAGAAAAACAACATTACCACCAAAGTTAAATAAGAAATAGTAGAAAAGGCACCACCGTAAAGAAAAGGCACCACCATAAAGAAAAGGCACCACCATAAAGAAAAGGCACCACCATAAAGGCACCACCATAAAGAAAAGGCACCACCATAAAGGCACCACCATAAAGAAAAGGCATCACCATAAAGGCACCACCATAAAGAAAAGGCACCACCATAAAGAAAAGGCACCACCATAAAGAAAAGGCACCACCATAAAGGCACCACCATAAAGAAAAGGCACCACCATAAAGAAAAGGCACCACCATAAAGGCACCACCATAAAGAAAAGGCACCACCATAAAGAAAAGGCACCACCATAAAGGCACCACCATAAAGGCACCACCATAAAGAAAAGGCACCACCATAAAGAAAAGGCACCACCATAAAGGCACCACCATAAAGAAAAGGCACCACCATAAAGGCACCACCATAAAGAAAAGGCACCACCATAAAGGCACCACCATAAAGAAAAGGCACCACCATAAAGAAAAGGCACCACCATAAAGGCACCACCATAAAGAAAAGGCACCACCATAAAGAAAAGGCACCACCATAAAGGCACCACCATAAAGAAAAGGCACCACCATAAAGAAAAGGCACCACCATAAAGAAAAGGCACCACCATAAAGGCACCACCATAAAGAAAAGGCACCACCATAAAGAAAAGGCACCACCATAAAGCAGTAATAGCAAAAGTTGTAAAAGGATGGAAGAGAAACTAGATGTAATCAGTTTTAAAAAGCAAAGTAAAATAGTAAACAAAAAGACGAGATAACTGGAAGATACAGACATGCGGATAAATACCTACTTTGCTAAACTAACAAAAATAAATAAAAAAATCAAACAAAAAGAAGCATGCAAACAATATAAAAAAATTAAAAACTAAAAAATATAAATATGAGTGCAAATACAAAACTACGATAATAAACAGAAAATAATAAACAATAACAAAATATATAAATAAACACAAAAATAAAACTATATACAAACACCCTATCACAACCAAAACAGAAAATAATAACAACCACTGAAAGGAAAATAAATAGAAGATAAATAAATAAATAAAATAAAATCACACACGTAAAGCTCACAGACACAAATACAATAACACCCAACCATGACCTAGAAAATATAAACCATGACGCGGCAAAATATACCAATAAAAGCCAATAAAAAGAGGTAAATACAACAAAAGAGCCAACCCATTCACGCATATACTAAAAAATAAAAATGAACAAAACAACTACACAATAAAAATAAAAATTAACCAATCATAAACAAAAAAAGAATTAAGAATAACCAACCAAAAACAAATAATACCCGTCCCACAAACTTACTCCATATCCGATATAAACAGGAAAAAACCGGAATAAGACGGCAAAGATCCCTGACGAGTGAGAAAATCATACCAGTGTCCTCACGAAACTTCGAAGTCGGAATGAATTTGCTCTGTTAAGGTGACAAACTCTTTAAAACTCATCAACGTTCTATCTACACCCTTATATCGAGCTCTTTACGATAAAAAACTTTCTTGCCAAAAAACATTAATATCGTAAAACCACTGAAAAGTAGCAACCTTGACGCTAAACATTAACACAATAAAACACTATATATATATTCGAAAATTAGAAGGATACAATAAAAAAAATAACAGATTATATATATATATATATATATATATATATATATATATATATATGCGTGTGAGAAAAGAGACGCTGAGGTCAATAGTGAGTGGAAACGGTCTGATTTATGCTTTAACGCATGCATTCAAACATAAAACATACTGTAGCCACTTGCTGTGACCAGTGTCGACTTTTATAAATAGTTACTCTCTATAACTGATATTGTAAAGTTTTACCAATAATTATGGCCTCATATAAAAGTATATGTTAACACACACACACTGTCGCAAAAACAAATATATATATATTGGTTGGAAGCATCCACAGGAAAGGAAAGTATTCCAAACAGGTTCACCAAGCAAACCAAATTCTCACTTCAGAACCATGCAATAAAAATTCTCACTTTAGAACCATGCAATAAAAGTGGCTACGAGCGACACCAGTTCTATGGCCACGAATTGCTGTACGATTCTTCATCTGTCCGAAGCTCGCCGATTTGCAGTGTCCATTTTTTTTTTTTAATCATTTCACCCCGAGCAAGGCGGAAACGCCGCTGATGTGCAGGGGGTTACATAAATGTAAAAACATTAATTAGAAAAGAGTGAGGAGTACAAACTAGTTAGAAAGGAACAATAGAAAGCAGGTGCGATGACAGATACATAGGTGGAGAGAAAGGGAAGGTTATACAGGGGAGGGGAGAGAGCTAGGGTCCAGTGGTTAGTAGATGAGTATTGACTTTGCATTTAAATTTCTGGAGGTTGTAGCCGTCAGGAAAGCAAGAATACGGGAGCGAGTTCCACAGGCGGGAAGTGCGAGAGAAGAAGCTGCAGGAGTAGAATTGTCGTCTGCATTTGGCTAACCATACTCCCTTGCAAAACATTCACGCGACTCTGGCCCTTTTGGGTCGCCGAAGTAAGTCACTGCCACACACACACACACACACACACACACACACACACACATATATATATATATATATATATATAAAAATATATATATATATATAAATCTGTTGAGGCTGACAAAGCAAACCTCGCTACCGAGTTTGAAAAGGACCTCCGTTCCGTGGCGGACTGAGGTTAAGAAATGGTTCGTGAATTCTAATGCTTCCAAAACGAAGCTGCTATCTATTAACCATCACAGACAATCGCTCCTACCGCACATTAGCATGGATCAGGCTAGTTTCACTGAAAGCAAAACACTGCTAAGAAAGTCGATTCTCTGTGTAGGGCCAGGAAGTATTTTCCGCCTGAAACAATCCTGCACATATATAAATCTACCATCCGCCCGTGCATTGAATACTGCTGCCATATCTGGTCAAGTGCTTCTGCTGTCCACCTAGTCCTTGACAAAATCAAATATAATAGATCCCGAGTTGGCAGCTCAGATACAGTCACTTTCTCACCGGTGCAATATGGCTTGCTTGTGTCTCTTCTACAAATACTTTCACGGCTTTTGCTCCGATAAACTTAGCTCACTAGTTCCTCCTATATATAAATTTACTCGAGCCACAAGATTAGCAGCTAGGTCCCACGCTTTTACTGAGAAACCAATAAATTGTTAACGCAAATTCTACTCTGCCTGTGGAATTCCCTTCCGTTTACTTGCTTTCCCGACAGCTACAATCTCCAAGAATTTAAACGTAAAGTCAATAGTCATCTCCTATCTCACTAACCTGCATCCTCTCTCTCTCATGCTTCCTTCTCCGTCCACTCCACTCTCATCAGTATTCTCATCCTTCTCTTACCCACTTCCTGACACCCACTATAACCTGTCACTCTTTCTCATAAGTTTCCTCCTATTTAACCCCCTGCAAAACAGTTGCAGTAAAATACCTTGCTTGGGGCGATATGATTATGAAATAATATATATATATATATATATATATATATATAATTACGTGAATTAATGACTTTGAGGGTACGCACATTTATAATATTATTCAGCTGTTAATAGAACAGTTCTCAACGTGTCTATTTTTCTGAGATGAGTTATTTACAGTATTTACATTATTTGGACTATTGTCCTCATCTTTGTGGCCACTTGTACGACGTTGCGTACAACGGCCGAAATGTCGTACAAATGGCAACAATGATGAGGACGATATTCCAGTGCTCAGTGTAGTATGAGCAGAGCTATTTTATATGTATTAATAAATGTACATATTGTCCCATGTCGATGTATGACTCGAAGTGTCTTGCGTTATGCAATCATCAGGCGCATATTACAAACTGACCGTTTTTGCATCTTCTTCCCTTTCATGTGACGTGTCCCTTCAAGACGTAGTCAATCATAGACTTCCACTTGGTTCTGTCTCTTATCGCTCTCAAACTTCTTCCTCTTGGTATCGATCCCAAACCCCGCTCTGCCATCCATTTGCTCAGGCCTATCAAGTAGATTTCCCCCGTCTCTCCGCCTTTCTATCCGCCATGTGAGTATTAAGTTATCGGGCCCTCCTTCCTCTTTTTAACATCAAGTGAACTTAAATTCAAATCTATTAAACGGTCTGTTTTGTAATATCTACTTCATGATTAACATAACCCATGAAACTCCGAGTCATGCCATCGACATAGAACAATATGTATATTTTTAATAAAAGCAATCGGATGTATAACCTTACTGATGAGCTGTGATACAGCGAAACAAATCCGTCTGCGGATGACTATATACATATAGCTCTATATTATATATCGAGCACTATTTTAGACGTTGTAAATTTTTCTTCATTCCTTATTCACTGGGATATATATATATATATATATATATATATATATATATATATATATATATCCAAATCCCCAAAAAAAAGGAAAAGCATGTAGGAAATACAAAAATGAGCCAGGTGGCGTGCTCGATGTAAACAGTATTATCTATTTGCAGAGCCAAATATGTATATTATATCAAATAACAATCCAAAATTCTACATTCGTTGTATAGCTATGTCAGCGAGAATGATCTCGCTTCTTCATCAACGATCAAAAACAACTTTTTTTATTTCAAATATAATACAAAAATTCACATACCGGAAGGAGCCCACAAACATATCTATACACAGGAAGTTTACTTAAAAAATAGGGAGGAATTAAGAAAGAAATTTGTTTTTAAAAATTTGTCGTCCAGACATAAAAACGGAGGGGTAGAGAAAGAGATTCAAGACTCTATATGAGAAGAAAACTCCTGTATTAGAGAATCAAAAAATAAACTTCTTGTGTATGGATATATTTTTGGGCTCCTTCCGGTATGTGGATTTTTGTACCATATTTGAAAAAAAAATTGTTTTTGATCGTTGCTGAAGAAGCGAGATTTTTCTCGATGAAATAGCTATGCAACATATGTAGATTTTCATTTGATATAATATATATATATATATATATATATATATATATATGTGTGTGTGTGTGTGTGTGTGTGTGTTCCATAATTAACGATTGCAAGAGCATGAAACTCCTTGAAATTTTGATCGGTTTGGAATGTGAATGAATAAGGAAACAAAGAAAAATTATTAAGGAGCGAGGACAATAGAAAAGCAATCAGGAAGACAATAGATAATGATTGACATTCCATTTAAATTTTTGAAGATCAAAGTTAAGTGGAAAGCGTGAAACAGGAAGAGAGTTCCAAAAGCGACGTGCGATAATTATAAATAAATTAATTACACTCAAAGGTTCCTTTAAGATAGATCAAAACATTTTCTATTTTTACTTTATTTTTTGTTTTTGTTTTAGAAAATGATGAGATACAGATAAACTAAGGGAATAATTTTGTAACAATAATGGATACATCAACAGAAAAGGAGTCGAGACAGGGGTTTTGATCAACTGACACTTTTTCCGTTAAGATTGAAAGAAGAAATCATTTATTCCTCAAAAATATACACTTTTTTTATATTTAAAAGATGGTTTCCATTCTGAATAGTTCCATTGAACAAACACATAAATGTTTCTGTCTGCCCACATCCATAAATAGCAAAACTATTGTTTCTTATATTCAAATGAAAATAATTTTCACAACAATGAGCTAACATTGCCTGATAACTAGTAAAAATCTCAAAACATAGAAAATTCTGTGTTGCAATGTAAACTGTATTATTTTTTTAATAAAAAAACATATTTAATTATCTCTCTCTCTCTCTCTCTCTCTCTCTCTCTATCTATCTATCTATCTCTATCTATATATATATATATATATATATAAGTAAAAGTTGAGTCAGTTAAGTGAAATACGTGATATACACTTGGGTGATCATGTCTCGAAAGGGACATAACTGATTGGGCAGAAGATTATCCCGCAGTAGGTTACCATTTCTTTCTGCGGTAGACTGGTTGCCAACCAAGACTATAGAATCCAATCTGTCCTGTTATTTAACCCATAACTGGAGGGAAGAGACGGATTAATACCTTTCCCAAGGGTATTTGCGCGTAAGTGAATTCAAGGAATTCAACTGGAATTCGAACTCGTCTCCCCGATTTCTCGTTCCGAGTCAATATCCACTGAACCATAACGCACATCAAAAGTTGAGTAGTGGATGGAAATAATCGCCTCCGCTCAGAAAATCAGGAGTTGGAATGTTGCAGGTAACACCAATCAGTTAAGTGATAACTTTTTATTTATTTTAGTTCTATTATAGCTCTGTCTTTGATATCGAGAACTTTATTACAGTCTGATTGTCTTAAATTCTTTTCTGTTAGCCATTTTGGCTTCACAGGGTCTTCCATATCACTACCAGGGTGCAATACTTAAATTGTCGCAATTTTGTATTTATATGTATTTATAGTAGTGTCAGTTGGACACCGTCAGTGAGAAAATCAGTACCATGACACAACTCACTCTGCCAATAATTTGGAAACGGCATGCTGTGGTATTTGGCTTTCGTGTCGAAAGCCACAACAAAGAGTTTAAGAGGGTTTTGAAGTCAATCTGAGGAAAGTGCGTAGGATTAGGTAAGAGTTGGCTGATATATCCAGTTGTTTGGTGGAATCACTAGTGATGCTGACGTTAAGCCTCCATTCATCTTTCCACTGGGTCTTAGACTCAACACAGGCCTACATCAAGTGCCTTGAAGAGGTAGTGCTGTCCTGGGTCAAGAGAGTGACTTCTAGAAGAGTCTATGTCAGACAACAGGACTTTGCACAATGCCACACCTCGTCATGACCGTCAAGCAATTTTTACGGTCGCATCATCCCTTACATCTGACCACCTAACTCCCTAGACAGCAACTACCTTGATTATTATATGTAGGGCACAGTTGAGCGAGAGGCTAACAAAATTCCTTGTGATACCTAAGATGAACTACAGGTAAGGATTATAATAGCATTCACCAATTAAACAAGGAGACAGTCCACGAGAGAAGCAGGAGATACTGAAGTCGTCTGCAGTTTGTGGTAGAAGCCAATGTCGATTTTATAAAATAAATTTGCTCTTTAGTATTTCAAGTAAATCTTGTGTAATTTTCGTAAATATATCTGTTAAAATGATATATCAATGTTATTTTCATTTTCGCGTAACTTACACGACAATTTTTAACTTTACACAACAATTCAACACAACAATTCAACCATCGCAAACTATATATATATATTTGTAAACGAGTTATTACGCGACCTATTGTATTGAACACTTTTTAATACAAATGTGTACTGGTCGAATTTTATTATGACCAAAAACTAAGCAATTAAACAAACAATATATATATATATATATATATATATATATATATATATGAGTGAATAAGGAACGAAGAAAAAAAAGTTTTTTTACCAGGTCCAAAACATTAATTTAAAACAGTGCTCGATATATAAAAAAATATAGAGCTAAGACTATTTATTCTAAATTATATTTTAGAACATGTACAAATTTTGTATATATATATATATATATATATATATATATATATATATATATATATATATATATATTCTTTTTCTAATCAGGTGAGTGATGAGAAAGCGAAGCAAGTTACAGTGGTGTCTGAGAATGAGTAAGAGAGGGATGAAAACACTGGTGTAAAGAGGGCTGCATGAGAGTAGAGTGGAAAGGAAGACGAACCTGATACAAGGGTTGTCAGGGAAAGGATGTGAATCAAGGAGATAAGAGATTGTAATTGACTTTGCATTTACATTCTTGGAGTTTGTCGCTGTCAGAGAAGCAAGTATACGGAAAAGAATTCCACATTTGGAAGTGCGAGTAAAGAAGCAAATAGAGTAGAAGTTGCTGTTACATTTGATTTGTTTTACTCTAAAAGTGTGTGTGTGTGTGTGTGTGTGTGTGTGTGTGTGTGTGTGTGTGTGTGTGTGTGAAGGTTCTGCAATTTTATCAGCTGTCAAAACATTAGATCCTTTGTAATTTGTCCTTAGTTGGCCCGATAACTCTTCACTGGCCATCGTATCTTTTTATCTATATATGTTTATCTGTACCTATGTATCTATTATCACAGTTTGTTTTTTTTTGCCAAAACTGTGGACGAATCTGTCTGTATGTCAAACGCGTGCCTAATAAGTCATCGGCCTATTCATGTTGACACGTTATTAGTCAACTATAAGGCATTCCTTGGCATCAATCATCTGACATGTGAGGAGTGCAGAAGAATTTTTAAAAGTCGATCTGACCTAACAAGACACATTGGACCTGGCGTAGGCCGTAAAGTCACGACATAGTCGGAATATCTTGCTTTGTATCTCTATAGAAAAGTAACAATGTTTCAGAAATCATTCACATAACAATTTACGTTAAAAAGTCATCGATGGTTTTGCTCGTTTGGGCAGGCATCGTGTATTCGATTAAAGCAAGAAGTTAGTGTATGGAGAACTAATTCAGGAAAGCGATTTTAACGCAAGCCCCCGACCCCAAAAATTCACAAAGTTAATAATTTTGAAAGACATATTGATAAGTGACTAAGTGGATCTCGAAACGTCGTGAGACTTTAGTATGAGAGAGAAGTCGGCGAATGAATTTAACAATTTCAGGGGTACCTCTTCAATATGCAGTGTTCCTTTAAGACGCGAGTGATCACGGCTCTTCACAACTTCTAATCTTTTGTAGATTTCTCTTTCCACCATCTTTCCCACTCCCTGTACTGATATCCATTTACAAAAGCTTGCGTTGAACATTGTCGTATGTAACCCATTTTTCCCCATTCGTTACGATATATTTAAGAAACAGTTCATGGTTCTCCACAGCTTCCTATCTTTTGTAGCTTTTAGTAAGATTTCTCTTTCCGCGATCTTTACCACTCCCTGTACTGATATCCATTTACAAAAGCTTGCGTTGAACATTGTCGTATGTAACCCACTTTTCCCCATTCGTTACGATATATTTAAGAAACAGTTCATGGTTCTCCACAGCTTCCTATCTTTTGTAGCTTTTAGTAAGATTTCTCTTTCCGCGATCTTTACCACTCCCTGTACTGATATCCATTTACAAAAGCTTACGTTGAACATTGTCGTATGCAACCCACTTTTCCCCATTCGTTACGATATATTTAAGAAACAGTTCATGGTTCTCCACAGCTTCCTATCTTTTGTAGCTTTTAGTAAGATTTCTCTTTCCGCGATCTTTACCACTCCCTGTACTGATATCCATTTACAAAAGCTTGCGTTGAACATTGTCGTATGTAATCCACTTTTTCTCATCTGTTATAATATATTTAAGAATTGTTTTTTTTTTTTCGGGTGATACATACGTCATTACAAATGGTTAATAAAAATAGAAATTACTTATTACTTATCCTAATATGTAGTTATGAAAAGGATAATGACAGTTCGAGGAGAAAGATCGTGGTTAGTTAACAACACAATAGAAAATGAATATGATAGGGGACAGGGTCAAATTTGTAACCATTTGGAAGAGACACGTGACAATCACAGCTCTGTACAGCTTCCTATGCAATGAAGCAATTAACAACGTCTCTCTTTTTACTATCTCTACCATTCTTTGCTCTGTCATCCATTTACGCATATTCATTAGGTAGTTTACTGACTGCATCACTTTGATTTCAACAAGTCCTGTGAGTGTCAAATATTCCAAACCATCTATCCTCATTCTATGTCATATTCTAAGTATAAGCGTTCTTTCTGTTTCCCTATTCCTTAAATCTTCCTCGTTACTCACATGTACAGTTCCCTTCGCACTGTCTTTTCTGCAAATATTTCATGGCAACTGCTCCCATTAATTTGTATTTATTTCTGAAATGAGTAATTATTATAATAGACACAACATTTCGACCAAGTAGCTTCTGGTCATCATCAGATGTCTTTCGGGACGGTGGCATAGTGTATATAGTAGTTGGTTATACATGTGTTAGTATCATCTAGTTGTCATGAGTTCGATCCTGGGACTTAGAAGTGGCGAACCAAATTCTAGCATGAAAGAACAATAATTGATTTCGCAGGATATTTGCAATAATCAACGAGATAATCTATGGACAACTGATGATGACCAGCGGGTACTTGGTCGAAACGTTGTGTCCATTATAACGCCTATATCAACCAAAATGAGAACAAAATTTCAAATAAATCTACCGAGATGCCTTTTTAACACATCTACTCTATGAGTTGCTTTTCTCGCACTCATTTCCGACTTCTTTAAATATAACATCAATCGCCATCTTTTGTCTTCTCGAACCCTGTTTCTTTTTTGGCCTTTCCTCAATACCTCCCATTCTCAGTTTTGTCATTTTTTTTTTTTCACTTTCAACCCCAGTACTCACCTTCGTTCTAGTCGCACTATTTCCTTGCTTAAGAGGGCTGGTGAAACGATTTAAAAATGATATTCTCAGCATCGTTTTAGTATAGCTGAGCGACCACAAGTCTTTTCTTTATCTGTGGAGAGGTTGTTGTTGGTTGGTTGTTTTGTTTTTATGGCATATCAATCTCGGTGGGTCATTTATTGCCAACCAAACTTTTTTATTTATTGATTGCTGGTAATACCTTTTTCTTTCAACAATTTATTGTTGTTTTTTTATATAAGTTTTTGTGTCTAGTAATACTTTTTTCTTTTCGAGTATCAAGATTCATTGGGATTTATTTTTAAGGGGCAGGGTCCCCAAGTCTTACCCTGTTATTTAACCCATAACTAGAGGGAAGGGACGGATTAATACTTTTCCCAAGGGTACCAGTGAATGCAGGGTATTCAACTGGAATTCGAACTCGGCTCACCGATTTCTCTTTCCGAGCAGATATCCACTGCACCACAACGCACACCCGTCACTAAACGCTTACAGCACCTGGTATTCCCAATCGGTCACCCATTAAGTACTGACCAGGCTCAACGTTGCTTAACTTCGGTGATCGAGCGAGAACCGGTTTATTCAACGTGATATGGCCGTAAGCCGGTGAGGTTGTCCAGTATTCACTGCGACATGGGAGAACTGATATTATATAATAGTTCAGCACTCTATTTATTTATTTTGAGACCAAACGAATAAACATATGAAAAAACATGTTGCATAATATATGGAATATGAAGAAATACTTCTAGAGAAAGTGATCAAACAAATCCCTGACATAGAACTGAGTGTATTCCTGTACGCCTATCATAAGCTGACACCTTAAATAACCAACGACGTCAATCTAACAGAGATGGCAAAGACCAGTACAGAGAATGCTATTCGACTCTTCCTTGCATAACAATGTGCGTCGATTGGCATGTGGACTCAAGCGTTATTTGAAATCACGCCACCCATATGAAGTTGTACTAGCAAGAAGATTCAGTGACGTGCCAGCGGCGTCGCTTGCAGATCACTGGATGGTTTAAAACGTCAACTTAGACGCCATCTGCCATCTGCTGCAATAGACGTGAACCTGTTTCTGTTTATCTCTAAGAGTTGGTCGCACTTGGATATGAGTTGATATCCACAATGTGCGAGATTGTACAGATTGATCTATCAATCTCTCTCACTTTCCACATACACGTACACATACTTACACACAAATTTATATGAATAATGTTTAAACAAATAATGAATTTGAACACTCTCGGTTATTGGTGCATGTTTAAATCGTATATGAGACGCTAAAGTCCGTCTTCCTTCACCGAACGCCCATAGCTCAGAGGTAGAATGGCTAATTCAGTCAGTTTTCGATCCTGGCGTGAAGTGATCGGAATTCTAACCGTACTGATGACCTGTGATACAGCAAAACAGATCTATCTGCGGATGACTATATATATATATATATATATATAGGTAACACTCAGTCTGTTATGAAAGTTTCGTTACAAACAATTTCTTATAACTACCAACAAAGACTCACGCACGCAGGCACACACACACACACACACACACACACACACACACACACACACACACACACACACACACATATATATATATGTGTGTATATGTTAATCTTACTAGATTTAGTAATATATATATATATTTACAATTAATGTGAATTTTGTCATTTAACTTAGCAGAATCATGCCGATTTCGATGTTTCGTGAAGGAATCATGACGGTGTTCTCACTCCTCAGGGTTTATTTTTCAAACTGCTGTTGTGTCCCAGTGTTATTTTTATTTATATGGAGCTTGATGCATTTTAACATCTTGTTATATGACGGTCGGTTAACTAATTTTAGTATGTGAGGGCCCTTTCTTCTGAAGGGACATGCCACAGGAAGAAGAAGATTTGTATTATTGTAGCCAATAAAATTTTGTTGTAAATGTAATTTCAAAATAAATCTTATCATTTACTGTCCACCTACGTTTGGACCATTATATATATATATATATAATATTAAGTATAGCAATAACAATAGTAAAACTAGTATTAATCAAGCTATAATTTAAATCGTCTTGTATAACCCACCGAGAACAAACTCGGAGGGAAAAAAGGAGAAGCAAAAAAAGAAACAAACGAAGTACATGAACAAAAAGTCAAGCACTCGTAAAAAAGAAAAATCCCCAAGACGAAATCTATGTTCATATATACATAGATTTGAACAGGTTTAGATAGACATTAGTGAATGAGATTTATAGATAAATAGATATGAACTTAGATAGATAGATAGATAGATAGATAGATAGATAGATAGATAGATAGATAGATAGATAGGCGCAGTGTGAGTTAGTTGGTCTACTAAGCTCCGCTTAGATGTGGCACAAGGCTGAAAGTATGGGGCACACAGCGAGGATCGAATTCACTACTCAGTGGTAACTGGTTCTAGCGAGACAAGCTTGCTAACCGTCGGGGTGCCTAGGAATAGATAGATAGATAGATAGATAGATAGATAGATAGATAGATAGATAGATAGATATGAACACAGTGAGTGAGATCGATAATGGTTGGTCTCTCGTATTCGAGTGTACCAGTCTACCTAATCCCCATTGTAGACACCTGCTCAGACACACTTGTTTTTGTTTAACAACCACAGAGCCCACCTGTGGTTTATACTGAAACTATGCTGAGTGAACCTTAGTTACTGTTTCTGGGAGAGAGCGCGTTCTCTAGCATGAACAACAATCCGAACAAAGACAGAACGCTCTAACACTCAGTCACGGTAACTTGTGACTTCCAGCTAGCGCAACCATCGACTGCTCCTCATAAAAAGCCGTCTAACCAATTTCACGCACAAAGCGCGGTATGGTTTTCAAGAATTTCCAAATGTGCTGCATGCTGGAATCACCTCCTCCAGACCAATAATAGGCCACTTTCTTGACAAATAGACCATGGTGAGTTTTGAACTCAGGCTTCATGGTCAGAAAGCAAACGTTCTAACCACTCTGCCATGCACCCATAGATAGATAGATAGATAGATAGATAGATAGATAGATAGATAGATAGATAGATAGATAGATAGATAGATAGATACGAACAGAACAAATGAGATAGATAGATAGATAGATAGATAGATAGATAGATAGATAGATAGATAGATAGAAAGAAATGCTCGAAATAATTAGATTTTAAATTCGAAAAAAGGTGATATCCGAATCTTAGGTCAATTATTTCTATACATATACCAATATTAACAGAAATTCAAGTATGTTGATTTACGTATATATCAATCCGACTTCTTCTTATTTTTTTTCCCTAATCATCTTTTCTATCTGTCTATCCGACTTTATTGCCGGTGCTATCCAATTGATCATCTATTTTTATCTCATAATCACCCTGTATTTGGTAGCTATTTTTATAATATTCTCGCCACTTCACATTTCTTTTCTCAAATTATCCGCCATTTTTATTTTTTTCGCCCGCAATCCTAAACGCGTGCCTTTTCACTGCTCTCCCGCTTCCTCCGTCTTTCTTTCGTCTACGCTTCGTTACAAATAACATCTGGTGCTTGTCTCTCGTTCTTACGTAAAATGAAGCACAATTCAAATGACCTTCCTTGTTATCTAACCGAATTCTTCATTATTTGCTCTTCATCTATATTTTTTCTTAAAAATATATCGTTTCGAAAATGCCGTCCCAATTAAATTCCCTGCAACACAAAAGTAATAAGACACACCCGCACCGTTCTACTTATCTGTACAAAAGCAGTCATTCGCGATCACTTAATAATTAGCATTCACCTTAAATCTTTCATGTAAAATACATGTCAACAACACTTTATCGGTTGCAATGATCATTGTACCGGGATCGTAAATATAAATTTAATGAAACACTGGAACAAGAATTGCGATTTTCATGATCAGAATATCAGTACGAGAAATACAGCCACAGAAAGAAACACACACACACACACACACACACACACACACACATATATATATATATATATATATATATATATATATATATATATATATATATATATGACAATATTTACGCTCTCACACCCTGATTGAGCACTCTGTAAAAATAGTGCACAGAAGCGTTAAAGAGAAAGATACAAAATGCATTAGACTCGAGGGAGATTAATTTGAATGAGAAATCATATTGTTTTTGTGTGGAATTCAAGTAAATTGATTTTAACAAATAATCTCCTGACTTTTCAGACATACATCACACTTATATATATATATATATATATATTTCAGATTAAATAAATTAGAAACATTATTTTTAATAAAATTCGTTCGTACTCACTAGTAATCTTCAGTCAATACACGAAAGATTATCCGTGCATACTAAAAAAAATAAGCAGACAATGTTTGCAATTTATTTAATCTGATACAATTAAAAGAGAATTTACGCCTAAACACACAGACACACACACACACATACATATATATATATATATATATATATATATATATATATATATATATATGAGACAATATTTACGCTCTCACACCCTGATTGAGCACTCTGGAAAAATAGTAGACTTTGATAAACAGTAGCTACTCTGGCGTGTAAGCATCGCTCATTCAGTTAAATGAATTAGAGCGCTGTAGCTATTTTGCGCGTATAATGATATGCGCTAAAAAGTTTGCCTACTTCCACCGAACGCACATAGCTCAGGGGTAGAGTCGCCGACTGACGCCATTTCGGTCTGTTTTCAATCCTGGGTAAAAAACAATCGGAGTCTAACCGTACTGATGAGCTGTGATACGGCGAAACCGATCTGTCTGCGTATGACAATATATATATATATGTTTCGACACGAAGATCTATTTGAACTGTTAGGGAAACTTGATCTATTCTAAAAAGATATTAGAATAACCAGAATAATTCCTGACAAATAATCGCTCATAAACCATTAAGAATTAAATTGACAAACGATAAAAAAAAAGGACATTGACTCAGATCGTGGAATGAAAGTCATCCTGAACAGCCACTCTTCTAAATCCTTTTGTACTAATGTACGTCTCTCCGCGGCGCTATATAGTTTGTCCTAATTTGTTTTTAATGTTCATGGCATCAGCTCTCAACTTGGTATCGATGCTGATGACACAACCATTTACTCCTGTCTTGATAGTAAGTCTGATCGGTTCGATAAGGTCAAATTGACGGTTAACTGGGGCAGAGAATGACTTGTTAATTTTAACACTACCAAAATAAAAATGAATAAGTTTGTAAAGAAAAAAATAAAAGAAAGAAAGGAGAAAATATCAATTGTGAGAAGACAGAATATAAGGTCATTAGCAAGATGGACAGCGAAAATGCTGCAAAATGGAGACGATCGAAATCAAGCAGAGTTTTAACTCTCTGGAAAAGAGACGATGAGAAATTTGTTATTGAATGGGACGGCGAAAATGCTTTCTTTCACAAACGGTGTTTGTGCCGTATACATAATATAAGCAGAAAGTTGGAAAAAGCTGAACGGCATCAGTAAACGAATATATTATAAAATCCTCTATAGAGGGATCGGCAACCTACGACATGCGTGACACTCTTGGCACGCCGAGCATTTTCTACTGGCAAGTGTTGGATATCCCTCCTGAGATCTTTCATCTGTTTGAAGAAAATTGCTTTTGCTCTTCTTTTGGCTTTTGATTCAACTTATTCCAGTGAGCAAATTTTTCTCACATGAAAATAGTGTTAAATCCGCAATGAAGTTGCCTAACACCTGAACATTTAGAAAATTGTGTAAACTCTAAGCAACAAAGTATGTTGCCAATATTGAGCAATTGGCTAAGACTATGCAAGAGCAAGGCCCCCATTAATAATAACTTTTTAAAAATTTTAAAAACATTTTATTTCTATTAATGTGGCTTAAATATTCTTTATTGTATATATTACTACATAAAATCTATGGTAGAACAGGTCTTTTGACCTTGATTTGTATAAAATTACGTATACTGTTGACACACTGAATGAATTTAAAACCCTAAGTCGATGCATATTTATCAAACAGTTGCTAATCTCTACTCTGTGCATCATTTTGTAATATATTAAACGCACATTCAGATGTCATCTTCTTATGTGTATGTTATTTAATACGGATTGTTTCTCTTAAATAATAATAATAATTTATAGGAGTCTGCTCAGTGCTTATATCTCTAGTGCTTATAGTTGGTAATAATGTGGCTACTTTGAACTGGCTCGCGATAGTTCTCTTACTGCTGTTACAGTGTAAACATGGCCACTCCGCTAGTAGTGTGCACCAAGGAGGAACAAAACGCAGTAATCCAATTTCTCTGGAAGGAATGTGTCAGGGAATGAAATTCATCGGAGGCTTTTAACACAATACGGCGATAGTGCACCGCCGCGTAGAAGTGTGCATGAGTGGATCAAGAAATATGGAAGTGACCGGACAGGCGTGGCACACAAAGAAAGAGCAGGACGCCTATCAACATTCACCACCGACGAGAAGATTCAGCAAACTCGAGAGTTGGTAATGGCAAACCGATGATTTATCATCGATGAGATAGTAAGTTTTCAGCAGATTCGGACCACTGCTCTTTGTTCCCCCTTGGTACACACTATTTGAAGAGCAGGCATATATACACTATAACTGGAAAAACTGACCCGATCAAGTTTAAAGTTCGATCACATGACCACAATAGTACAAACTATAAGCACACATGAGAAAGAGACTGTGTTACAAGCCTAGAAATATGTTATATCTAAAGTGCGGATAATTTTTGCTTACATTCGTACATTTGTTTTTTATTGTGTTAAACATATCAGATTTTTTGCCAAAGAAAGTGTATTTGCGGGTAATTTTACTGCACTACTTTATTCAAAAGAAATTTGTCGCTGAAGCACACAAAATTCTTGTTGAGGTTTACAACAACTGGAAATGACATGCAGAGATTGGTTTAAACATTTAAAAAATAATGATTCTGATGTTGAAAATAAAGAACGCTCTGGCGCACCGAAAAATTTCAAGGACGAAGAACTGGAGGCGTTACTTCACAAAGAGTCATGTCAGCCGCAAGCTGAACTTGAAGAATTATTAAGAGTTGATCACGAAACAGTTTGAAAGCATTAGGAATGATTCAAAAGCAAGGACATTCGGTGCCGTACGAGTTGAAGCCGCGAGACCTCGAACGGCGTCTTGCCACGTGTGAACAGCTGCTTCAACGGCAGAAAAAGAAGTTTTTTTTTGCATCGTATCGTGACCAGCGATGAAAAGTGGATACACTACGATAACCCTAGGCGTAAAGGACTGAGGCCTTGCATCAACATCGGTGTTAAAGCCGAATATCCATGGTTCGAAGCTTCTGTTCTGCATTTGGTGTGAGCAGCTGGATGTAGTTTATTATGAGCTGTTTAAACCGACCAAAACCATCACGGTTTAACGCTATCGACTACAACTGAAGCGTTCGAGTCAAGTATTGAAGAAAAAACGGCCGCTATACGAGCAGAGATACGGCAAGGTGATTTTGCATTATGGAACAGGCTTGCCTCCCAGAGAGTAAATCACTACGCTTGCTTGGCTTGACACTCTCAGCGGACCTCAAGTGGAACGACTACGTCGAATCCATTGCTAAATCCGCAGTTATGAAAGTCGGCTCTCTGTGCAGGGCCCGGAAATTCTTTCCGCCTGAATTTATCCTGCAATTATATAAATCCACCATCCGCCCGTGTATTGAGTACTGCTGCCACATCTGGTCGGGTGCCCCTTCTATTCTACTCGGGGTTCTTGACAAAATACAGCGAAGAATCTGTAATGTGATTGATACCGACTTGGCTGACCGCCTGCAGTATCTCTCCCACCGGCGTGACGTGGCTTCCCTGTGCCTCTTCTATAAATACTTTCATGGCTTCTGCTCTGACGAACTTAAATCACTGGTGCCCCCTAGATGTGAATTTGCACGAGATACTAGATTGGCAACTAGGTCCCGCCCTTTTACAGTGAAACCGATGAAATGTAACTGTAATTTCTACTCCTCGCACTTCCCGCCTGTGGAATTCCTTACCGCGTGCTTGCTTCCCCGACGGCTACAACCTCCAGGAGTTTAAATGTAAGGTCCATAGACACCTCCTAACACACTAACTCACACCCACTCTCTCCAACTCTCTCCCTATGTACATCCTTCTGACATTTCCTATATCCAATCCCTCTATGTAACCCCCTGCGCTATAGTGGCAGAGGAATGCCTTGCTTGGGGTGACACGATTAAAAAAAAATGTCGACGCTAGGCCACATTTTGCAAAACGAGTGAATATCTCCCTAGAAACGCTTAAATGGGAAGTTCTACCCCAGCCACCCTATTCAGCAGACATTACCCCGTTTGATTATCACTTGTTCCGAACGTTTTTCACATGGCCTGGTTGAGCAGCACTTTCATTCTAATGAGGATGCCAAAAATGGGTCGATTCGTGGTTAGCATCAGAAGACGTGTCGTTTTTCCGACACGGAATTCAAATGCTGCCGGAAAGATAGAAAAAGTATTGGCCAGTGATGAACAATACTTGTAAATAAAACATTACTTTTCATTAAAAATCAATGAGAAAATTTATTCAAGATCCTAATATACATATTAGGAAAATCAATGACAGAATAGAAAAAGATTTTTGTTAACGCGTTGATGTAATTATATATGCACACGAAGGAAAAAAGAACGCTGAAATATTTTTAAAATATCTTTTTTTTTTTAATCATGTCGCCCCAAGCAAGGCATTTTACTGCCACTATTGTGCAGGGGGTTATATAGAATGAATGTTGAGGAGTGAGAAGTTGCAGGGGGTGTCAGGAAGAGAGTAGGAGAGGGAAGAGAGTACTGATGTGAGTGGGGTGGATGTAGAAAAGCATGAGAGAGAGGATGTAAGTTAGTGTGACAGGAGATGACTATTGACTTTTCCGATTCTACCTCTAAGCTCTGAACGCTCGGTAGAGGAATGCGAAATTTAGCATGTTATATACAATATAAACACATGCCAGTAGCTTAGAGTGTTCAAATCCATTACTGAATGAACGATGCGTAGATGAGTGAGTAGCTATACGTCGGTAATCCAGCTCCTGCCAACTAAGCTGAAACATGCCTTGCATTGCATTCTTCAGCGTCTCAGTGATCCTCTAGTTAAGCTCTTCCAGGTTTGTAGGGAGAGATGGCGATATAGACCTGTCCTTTCAGATAGCTCCATTGAAAAAAACATCACAAGCTTTCAAGTCAGGTGAACGTGGTGGCCATTTCAACAGCACGTTGTCATTATCACTGGCACGTCAGAGTCAAATTTTTGGTAGATTCTCAATGGGATAAGTCCGCACAGTTAATTAATTGATAATTTGAGTGGGAATTAGGTATCTTATTAGACTACAAAATGATGTCAACTTTTTGGGGACACCTAGTGTGTGTTTATATATATATATATATATATATATATAAAACTAAGTTGGATGTTTTTATCAACTAATTATGATATAATATTTCGAGGCTCTCTTATTGACCGCTCGTCAGACCAAATTCATATGGGTCAAAATTATTCAGAAAAAGTCAAGTAAAAAAGAAAGAAGAAAAAAGAAAACGAGAAGAATAAATAGAGGAAAGGAGGCTAACCTAACAGTGTTAAATCTTAGCGTCACGCGGTGGCCTTGACCTGGATTTTTTTTTGTTTTAATCATTTCACCCCGAGCAAGGCAGAAACGCCACTGATGTGCAGGGGGCTACATAAATGTAAAAAGATTAATTAGAAAAGAGTGAGGAGTACAATCTAGTTAGAAAGGAGCAATAGAAAGCTGAGAAAGCAGGTGCGATGACAGATACATAGGTGGAGAGAAAGGGAAGGATATACAGGGGAGGGGAGAGAGCTAGAGTCCAGTGGTTAGTAGATGAGTATTGACTTTGCATTTAAATTTCTGGAGGTTGTAGCCGTCAGAAAAGCAAGAATACGGGAGTGAGTTCCACAGGCGGGAAGTGCGAGAGAGGAAGCTGCAGGAGTAGAATTGTCGTCTGCATTTGGCTAACCTGACTGTGAATGGGTGGGACCCAGTTGCCAGTCTGGTTGCAGTTGCCAGTCTGGTTGTTACAAAAAACAGTCGTTGAGGAAGTCAGTGAATCTTGATTGGATATTTTAGTTGTCTATTTTTAGATGCATTACATTCAAAATTAAAAATTACGGGTTGAAGTTTCAATAGAAAAATGAATTGTTGTTTTTTCTTATTAATTCTAATCGTAAATCGTAATAATAATAATAATAATAATAATAATAATAATAATAATAATAATAATTAGGAATTTTCAGGCAAATATTATGCATAATAATATGGATCCAAAATGCAGGTTTTGTGATAAACACCAAGAAACAATAGACCACCTAATCTCAGGCTGTTCTGTGCTTGCTCCAAATGAATATAAAAATCGCCACGATAGAGTTGGGCAGTATTTACATTGGGCAATGTGCAAACATTATGGAAAATCTGTAAACAAACACTGGTATGAACATCACCCAGCACCGGTTACAGAAATAGAAGATGTAACAGACAGAAAAATTGAAGCAAACAGGCCAGACATTATTGTTAAAAACCAGAAGGAGAAAACTTGTCTATTAATTGATATGGCTTGTCCAGCGGATTGTAACATAGCAATCAAGGAATTTGAAAAACTGTCAAAACATAAAGACCTGGAAATTGAAATAGAAAAAATGTGGAAATTGAAAACAAGAGTTGTGCCAGTGATAGTAGGTGCACTTGGAATGATAAAAAATGAAACAAAACAACACATTGAAAGAATCCCTGGAAACCCCAGCTTAAGAGATATACAAAACATTGTCTTATTAAGTACAGCCCACACACTAAGGAAAACTTTATCTATGTAATGCTAGGGATGATAGGGAAGATAGAAAAACATGAAATGGAGTCATAACAACACGCCACGACCTGCCTTAGGTCTCCCCGCAGACTTGGTTGGTAGTGAGACCAAAGCAGAAATCGAAATATGATGAAAAAATGACATAATAATAATAATAATACTATTACATTATTATATAAAATATATTGGTATTAATGACATCATGATAATAAAAAAACTAATATTTAAAAACCGTAAAGAAATAATAGTAATAAAAATAGTAAAAATTATAAAGAATTAAATAAATAAATATATATTAATAATAAAAATATTAAACAATACAATATAATAATTATAATAATGATAATAATAATTCTAATAATAAAGACAAAATATAACGATAAATGAATACAAAATAATAATAATTCAAAAACCTAATTATATATATATATATATATATATATATATATATATATATAGATAGATAGATAGATAGATAGATAGATAGATAGATAGATATCTTATAAGTTCGTAGGCTACTGATAAAAAAGCATTAATTTATTATATTAATTAAATAGTTAGTTATTAGCATAGTCTGCTTCCTTGTCAATATTCTTAAATTACTGATGAATATCGCGCAACGAAATGCAGCTATGTGTCCAGCTGCGGACTTATTTTTGCACCCTTCTATAGGCGATTTAACTTTTATAATTTCACCCCAAGCAAAGCAGTACTGCCACTGGTGCGTAGGTGGGGTACATAAGAGGTGACTGATGAAAAACAGGGAAAAGTTACGGGGGGGTGTCAGACAATGGGTAAT
This sequence comes from Ascarosepion bandense, assembly GCA_037127315.1. Taxonomy (NCBI): domain Eukaryota; kingdom Metazoa; phylum Mollusca; class Cephalopoda; order Sepiida; family Sepiidae; genus Ascarosepion; species Ascarosepion bandense. The sequence goes on along the minus strand of JBBBDQ010000891.1, from coordinate 2,907,765 downwards.
AGAAGGATGAGAACACTGATGTGAAGAGAGCTGCAGGAGAGTAGAGTGGAAAGGGAAATGAGCATCATACAAGGCCTATTTACCATTCCTAATTGTATTATTCTATATGCATTTATTTTTTCGGCAATAATATATATGTGTTCTATGAATCAACTTCAACAAAATACTTCAAGCAAGACTGTAGACATTTTGTAATAAAATCGGCCCACTAATAAAATTATTGATGTCTGAATAAAAAAAAAAGAAAGTTAAGAAAAGAGAAATAAGATGAAAAAAAAAAAAAACGAAAATGAAAGAAAAAAGTGTGAAAATGCAAGAAGAAAGAGAAAAAATGTGAACAAGCGTAAAAGAGAAATGGAAAGTTAAAAATGAAAGAATGGACAGACAAAATAAAGGCTAGAAACTGAAGAAGAACAAGAACATTTCTTTATGTACGAAGAAGAAGAAGAAGAAGAAGAAGAAGAAGAAGAAGAAGAAGAAGACAAAGAAGAAGAAGACGAAGACAAAGAAGAAGAAGAAGAAGACAAAGAAGAAGAAGAAGACGACGAAGACAAAGAAGAAGACGAAGACAAAGAAGAAGACGAAGACAAAGAAGAAGAAGAAAAAGAAGAAAACAAAGAAGACGAAGACGAAGAAGAAGAAGAAGAAGAAGAAAACGAAGACAAATAAGAAGAAGACGAAGAACAAAAAATTTTAGATATTGATAAGTCTAGAATGAGAGTCGAAGTTGACGAGAGACAGATCACGCAGAAAAAGGAAGTGTGGGGATTATTACAGAAAAACTAACTGCTCGTCATGAAAATGCGCATGCGCGTCGATGAACTTCTGCTTGTGCGCGTATCATTAACTCGCTTTCTCGTTTACAGAAGCCATATTTTTTTTGCTTGCTAAATACTCATATTTCTTTTTACTACTTTTTAAAAAAGTCTATTTAATCCTGTTCTATTTCTATAGTAATAATAATAATAATAATAATAATAATAATAATAATAATAGAAGAAGAAGAAGAAGAAGAAGAAGAAGAAGAAGAAAAATGTTGATGGTGAAGAAGAATAAAAGTAATTGTTTAATAAAGTCTTCTTTAAATTTAATACTTCCATACTTTGGCGTTTACAAATATCAAATTTGGATTCTAGAAACCCATAGGCAATCTTTTTTTATGCATCATTACATTTTTTTTTATATCTAGCACTTAAATCTGAGATTAATGCATATTTTTTACCCTGTTTATACTGTTCGAACTGTTGTCCTCATTTTTATTGCTAAATTCACGACGTTTCGGCCGTTGTAAATGAAGATTTTGTTTACCTCTGCTGCAGCCAGGTATGAACTCACAACTTTTTAGGTCAATTACTGGATTCAACAAATGCTTTTATTTACTGGGCCATGTGTCCTCAACACATAGGAACAATATCCTTGTTTATAAATGTATTCTATCATTCGAATTCGAGGTCATTTCAACTTCAGCGCGTAAGATCACGTGATCTAGCGAAATTCGTGTTAATTGGTTTGGTATGGTTTACGATATATCAACCTCAATGAGTTATTTAATGCCGACAAAATTTATACAACAGTTTGTATGAATAGAATATATATTCTTTGGAAGAAATCAGTTTGTAGATCAGCCTTCTTTGACGTATTTTTGTAAAGTGTTTTTTACTGGGAGTCACATGTATTGCTGATGTGTATTCTTTTTTTTTCTCCAAAAACGTATTGCAGGTAATATTTTATTTTTCTTCAAAAATGTATTTCTGGAGTTTTTACAAAAAAAGTCTATTTTTATACTTTCATAGTGTTTTGACTCCACTTTGGGAATAAACTATTTGTCCATAGCTGGAACCCTAACAGGTGTCACCACACCGGGTAAAGGTGGGCCTGGAAAAAACAGCAATTAAGAGGTGATTCTATGCTCCTCACAACCTCCCAATCAGAGGTTTTGCTGCCAGGTGCAGATTATTGTCATATCCAGAACTAAGACGTGTGTTGAACAACAAAGACACGCAGAATGAGCTATTACGTCAGTCAGGGAATTTGTGAGATTGATATTCATTTCATACTTATCGGACAGTCCGTAAAATCGATATACGTAGTTATCGCGAAAAGTCCGTAAAATCGAAGTGGAAACAAACTTTAGGATAAAAAAAACTGAAAATCCATAATGTCAACAACGAGAAACACACAAGATTTTCATCGACATGGCTATTTATTTTCGACTGTAAAATGATAATTTATTATATACGAATTAATGGTCATGTATTAGTTAATTTGTTGGCTGATCTTGTTTAGCGGTATATAAACATCTCTATAGTTTATTTAATCCCGATATCTAAATATTTTTTAGCACAATTTTATAGCTTCAACTAAACATATACTATGAATAGGTATTGTTAGTCATTCTTTTTATATATAAAAATGCATTGCTGGTATTTTTTTATAAAAATATATTTTATACTTTCATAGGGTTTTGTTTCACGATTTGCCCATGGCTAGGAGCGTAAGAGATGCTACCAGCCCGAATCAGGGTGGACCTAGGAGCAAAAGAAATTAAGAGGTGGTTCCATGCTCCTCAAAACCTCCAACTCCCGATCAAAGGCTTGCTGTCTGATGTTGTTTAACGTCATACACAGGACTATTTACTTATTAACGTTAACTCCATGGAGAGATGGTCTGGAAAAATACCAGTGAATGAGTGTCCCAATTGGTGCTTCAATTCGAACTACTTAATATGCATATTTACTCGGTTTAATTAAGTACAAGTCCGTAGTTACTGAGTAGCGACTGAAGATTAAACAAAGTAGACTAATCATTGCTTGCGAGATAATCATGCTAGCGATGACTCTTAGTATAGAATCAGTTATGTCAGAATTTTGAAAATGGAGGAGTTATCATAATTAAATAAAGGTTCTGAAAAAAATCTCGGGAAATATGCCGAATACAAAAAATAGTTTAGATGTTTGGAGAGCACAACGTCGTTAGTAAGACAAACAAGATGAACATGCCGGTGATTCAAATAGATAAGTTAGATAGATGGAATGGTAGATAGATATGAACAGTTTGTGATAGATAGATAGATAGATAGATAGATAGATAGATAGATATAAACAGAGTAAGTTAGATAGATAGATAGATAGATAGATAGATAGATATAAACAGAGTAAGTTAGATAGATATAAACAGAGTAAGTTAGATAGATAAATAGATAGATAGATAGATAGATAGATAGATATAAACAGACTAAGTTAGATAGATAGATATGAACAGACTGAGACAAAGATAGATAGATAGATAGATAGATAGATAGATAGATAGATAGATATGAACAAACTGAGACGTAGATAGATAGATAGATAGATAGATAGATAGATAGATAGATATGAACAGACTGAGACGTAGATAGATAGATAGATAGATAGATAGATAGATAGATAGATAGATATAAACAGACTAAGTTATATAGATAGATAGATAGATAGATAGATAGATAGATAGATAGATAGAGACATGAAGTCTTCAATGAAATTCGAGCGATAATATCGATACATATGCGATCATTCATAAAGAAATGCCAAAAGAAATAGTATAATAAATAATTTATTATTCTAAGGAGATGATGGCGCACCGCAGAGCGCTATGAGCTGGTGTGAGGGCTATGGTAATCGTGCGGTTTCTCGTACGTCAAGTTCCTCCTGCCGACGTTCAAACAAAATGATAATTTAGTAAAGATGAGGTGATTTTTTAAAGCAGCTGCAGGAATGTGAGACAGTATTTTATCCAACGACCTAAGGGCGTTTCATTTCGGATATTTGTAGGGTCTGATTTCTAATTTTATCTTTTTTAGTAATTACTAACAAAGAAGTGGGGCTCGAATTTAGAGTTTTCCTTCTCGTAGATTGGTTGCCAGAAAAGACAAGTTTACCATGCTATTTAACCAACAACTGGAGAAATATATATTTATTTCTTTTCCGAGGATAGTAGTACTAGATGTCAGAATTAGTGCATAAGAAATAATCACAGCGAGTAAACAGTTTTACTTTAGTTTTTCGCGTCGGAATCCCTCTTGCACATTGATAAAGCCACCATTCGTCCATACATTGAATACTCTTGTCATATCTGGTCGGGTCTCTCTACTATTCATCTCGAGGTTCTCAACAAAATTAAGTGAAGGATCTGCAATGTAATCGATCCTGATCTGGCATCTCGACTTCAACCATTTTCTCAACAACGTGACGTGGCTTCCCTCTGTCTTTTGTGCAAATATTTTCATAGCAACTATTCTGAGGATTTTTCCCTGGTGCCCCAACTAAAGGAACTTAAGCGTTCTACTAGATTGGCATTTAGGTCTCACCCTTTTACCGTTGAAATAGCTAAATGTAACCCCCTCTTCTACTCTAATAGTTTCTTTCCTCGCACTTCTCGCCTGTGGGATTTATTCCGCTTCCCCGGTAGCTACAATCTCTAAACATATAAATGCAACGTCAATCGCCATCATCTATCTTCCTGAATCCCATCCATCTTTTATGCTTTTTCGACACCTTGTGTTCGTTGAGTTTTCTCTCACCGTAACCAGCTGCGCACTAGTGGCGGTCCTGCCTTGCTTGGGGTGAAATTTTAAAATAATATTACGCATTCTGTTTCTCATCCCCTTCCAGATTCTGATCTCTACAAGCATTTCATAAAACTTGAAAAGATACGAGGTGATTTTCTAAACACCACTTAGACGTGGTACAAGGCCGAAACTCTGAAATGCCGAGCGAGGATCGAACTCACAACTCAGCTGTAATAGTTTCTAGCAAGACACGCTTGCTAACCATTACACGACGTCGAGATGAGATAGAGTGCAGCAATGTAAAAATATTCTCGTTTTATTTTATTATTTTTACTTGTGCGGTCGGAGTTCGTCTTCTTTTGTTCGACTTCTCAGTCTTGATCCCCCACCCGGTCCCTCACCAATCTGCAGAAGCACGAGCTTTAATTTTTGACATGTCTGGCACAGAGCCAGCTGTCCATGAAACTGTCATAGTGTATTACTCTCATTCTACAATATCGTCCGCCTATGACCTTCCGTTTTTTTTTACATTTTTATCTATGTTCCCAACACATATTCCAACATCATGTTTATATTTCTCGTTCCCTCGCCTCTGTGCATCTTGTACGCATGCCCACTGACACAAAAACTACAGATAGTCTATGTTTATTTATATGCACACACACACACACACACACACACACACACATTTTTATTTGATTGAATACTGCTGCCATATTTGGTCGGTTGCCCCTGATATCCACCTAGGGGTCCTTGACAAAATCCAACGGAGAATCTGTAATGTGATCGATCTCGACTTGGCAGCACGGATACAGTTACTTTCTCACCGGCACAATGTGGCTTCCCTGTGTCTCTTTTACAAATACTTTCACCGCTTCTGCTCCGATGAACCTCCTATTTATGAATTTGCTCGATCCACAAGATTTATAACTGCTTCCCACCCTTGTACTGTGAAACCAATAAAATGTAAACGTAAATTCTACTCTAACAGCTTCTTTTCTCGCACTTCCCGCCTGTGAAATTCCCTTCCATTTACTTGCTTTCCTGGTAGCTAAAATCTCCAAGAATTTAAATGTAAAGTCAAGAGTCTCACTAACTTGCATCCTCTTTCTCATGCTTCTTTCTTCGTCCACTCCTCTCTCATCAGTATTCTCACCCTTCTCTTACCCACTACATCCTCTGTAACCTGTCACTCTTTTTCATTATTTTCCTTCTAACTAACCCCCTGCACACCAGTGGCAGTAGACTGCCTTTCTTGTGGCGATATGATTAAAAAAATTCCATTTCTATTTATCAAACCCAATATTCTCAAAATTTATTACAACACTATACGACTAAAGTTTCGTTCTTTTTTTTCTTTTTTTTTTAATCATTTCACCCCGAGCAAGGTGGAAACGCCACTGATGTGCAGGGGGCTACATAAATGTAAAAAGATTAATTAGAAAAGAGTGAGGAGTACAAACTAGTTAGAAAGGAACAATAGAAAGCTGAGAAAGCAGGTGCGATGACAGATACATAGGTGGAGAGAAAGGGAAGGTTATACAGGGGTGGGGAGAGAGTTAGAGTCCAGTGGTTAGTAGATGAGTATTGACTTTGCATTTAAATTTCTGGAGGTTGTAGTCGTCAGGAAAGCAAGAATACGGGAGCGAGTTCAACAGGCGGGAAGTGCGAAAGAAGAAGCTGCAGGAGTAGAATTGTCGTCTGCATTTGGCTAACCTGACTGTGAATGGGTGGGACCCAGTTGCCAGTCTGGTTGCACGAGTTCTACGACCAGAATATCAATATTTACACTCAAACTAATGGTGTCAGTATTGGAAACCCTCTCAGTCCGTGCTTCTCTAAATATTATATCAGTCACTCAGTTAACTGCCATACGTGATACACGCTTGAGCGATCATGTCTGGAAAGAGACATGACTGACTGATTATCCCGCAGTAGGTTGCCATTACTTTCTTTTCCAGGCAAAGACTATAGAACCCAACCTGATCTTTTATTTAATTCATAACTGGAGGGAAGTGACGGAATAGTACCTTTCCCAAGAGTATTTGCGCGTAAGAGAATGCAAAGAATTCAAATGGAATTCGAACTCGGCTCCCCGATTTCTCGTTCTGAGTCGATTTTCCTTGCATCACAACGCAGATATATCATGTAAAAAACAAGGTTTTTTTAAAAAAAATTACTTAACCCCAAATATAGTTTCGTTATGTAGAACCAAAATCGCTTGGATGAATAAAACGTTCGGGCAATTTTTATACAATTTATGTACTGAAAAGAAAAGAAATATAAGATCGCATGAAAAATTATATAAAAAAGCTTAACTGCATCAACTTGTCTCTCATCTTAACAAAACTTACATAAAAGAGAAACTGTTATATATATATATATATATATATATATATATATATATATTGTAATGTTTGTTACAATTGTTTATAAGAGTATAGTATCACCTACTACTACGCTTTTATAAACCATTGTAACAAACATTACAATATAAAGCTCTACGTTGTATCGAGCACTCTTTATAAAATTAAATTCATGGACAGTAGGTTTAAAACCTACATGTTCCATAACTTTCTTACAACATGTATATATATATATATATATATATATATATGTATGTATGTATATAGTGATTGTTTAATTACTTAGTCTTTGGTCGTAATAAAATTAGACCATTGCACATTTGTATTAAAAAGTGTTCAATACAATTATATTGTAAAACTTTTGAATATTTTCCATTCGTGAACGAGTTATTACGCGACCAAGGTTTCTACAATGATTGGTGTCTCCAGGCGATTTTCAATAACAGATTTCACCGTTTATGTTTTTTTTTTTTATGAACGCGCACGTAACAGTGGGTTTTTTTTTAACGCAAGTGAGCGTTCAAAAAAACAAAAACAAAAAAAAAACACCGTTACATCTCAGTTTTAGTTACAAATAAAGAAGGCGACTGACAAGTGACCATAGCAAGAAATAGGATGAAGGAACGACAGAGTGGATCACAGAGTCGAAGAAAACTATCTATCTATCTATCTATCTATCTATCTATCTATCTATCTATCTATCTATCTATCTATCCCTCCCTCCCTCCCTCCCTCCCTCTCTCTCTCTCTCTCTCATATATATATAATTCCCTAACTCTTGAAAACCTGAAATAGCCTGATGAGGATCTATTGATAGTAACAAAACATGACAGTTCTTGTGTAGCGGTGAAAATGGTTTTATTATAAATATCTATAATAATAAATGATATTACTATATATATTTCTCTATCAAACACTTGTAATAGGTACAAGCTACGAACTGTGGATTCTTATTCCGTCAGTTCTTACTCTTAGTATTATATATATATATATATATATATATACTAGCGGTATAGCCCGGTGGAGCTCGGGTGTAATGAAAGCTTTAAAACTAATCCATGGTCCTGGAGCTCAAACACTTTGGACGTTGGCATGAAAGACTAAAAAGCAATAGTTGTTTCCAGTTAATGCGAACCAGTTTCTTTTTAAAAGAAAAATGAATGGATGTCAGTCAAATTTTCATTTCCTGGTATCGATACCAAATTTTCTGCACTATTGTAAGAACTGCAACCTTGAAACTTCTGAATATCGTTTCTTATGTCTTTGTCTATGAGTGTATGAAATTTGATTAAAATTGGACCACTCCTTGAATAACTCGATTTTTTTCGATCATCGATTTTCGATATTTATCGGGAGTACCTCGACACAAAACTTAGCTATGAACACTCGCAGACGCTTATCGTACAACTGTGTAAATTTTCAAGAAAATCGGTTCAGCCGTTTCGGAGTCTATAGGTAACGGACACACACACACACAGACACACACAGACACACAGACAAAGTTCCATTTATAAATAAGTTTACATATATATATATATATATATATATATATATATATATATATATATATGATGAGCCTCTGCATGTGATGATTTTCTAGATGATTTAAATATTAACTTTTGTATGTTTTGGGGAGCGGCTGCCTACCTGCGAAATATCTATTGCCACGGTTTTATAGAATATACAAGAAAACTTTTCCATGTTATATTACTCTGTTAAATTTTTACAAAATTTAACACTGAGTTCTTTTGAGTTTGTCTCCATTGGAATTTACCTACCTGACAAAAATACCAAATATTCTACGTTATATATATATATATATAATTTTATGTTCTTTAAAATACAATTAAAAAAGACAAACATTAATCACTTTTAGTCACCGACTTTTTCAAAGTACAAATAATCATTCTGAAACAGCGCGTAAAATTTTCTTTAAATTCAAAAATACTTCAAAATGAGATCCATTAGTTGCTCATAACTTCTCATCTGTTCTTAATTTCTTTTCTCTGCAAGACACCTTTCTATCAACTTTTTGTGCCAGGCTTGGTGGTTCTTTTTTCAGACTTTCTGCTAAACTTGATTGTTCGATTTGGCCCCGATGAACCCGGATAGACACTGCGCCTTCTCTTGTGGTTTTGTCATTTTTATTAAAAGTCAGCAATAGATAGTAATTAATTTTGACATTTATCTGAAAAGACAAAATGGATTTTTAAAAAAAAGAAAGAAAACTATATAGAACATAATACTTTAAAAACAGTTCTTTAACATGAAAAGAACTATATTGTTGGATCATGACTCAAAAACAAAAATTTAGAGACACTTTGTTTGGTGCTACTCGAAAGGAAAGCCTTGGAAAAGACAGAAGACAAAGAATGTTTTTATATTCTGAAGCCTATTTAAGGATTACTTCTCTAAAATTTTCTCTTCTTTTTATTTACTTTGAATTATATAAATATATATATATATATATATATATATATATATATATAATAACTAAATAGACTCTGTAAGTATGTAGACTGTAAATTTATACTAAAATAAACCTTCAAAAAACCCATGAACAAACAGAACCTAATTCCGTTACAATCCGGTGCACTAAGGCGTCGGATAAATGGGGAGAAAAAAAAGAAACCCGCGGAACAAGAACAAAACATTCAATACTCCGCAGCAAAGAAAAAAAAACCCAAACGGAACCAACCATAAGAAAAAGTGCTCGATACAAAGTACAAAAGAAAATATACAAAAGTAGAGCAAAGACACACAAAATCTAAAGCGAGCCAAAACCTACCGCGGTTTCACACTACGGATCGTCAGGGCAAAGCCTTTGCCCTGACGATCCGTAGTGTGAAACCGCGGTAGGTTTTGGCTCGCTTTAGATTTTTGTATATATATATATATATATATATATATATATATATATATATATATGTATATACCAAGAGACCGCTCAGTAACGTGTTCTTGTAACTTTTGACCTGCATTCATTTAACTTATTTTCACTTTTTCTCTGTTAATCTTTGGAGGTTATAGAAATCAAGGAATAATTTTATTGTGCAAGGATATTTTAGTGATAATAATAATTTATAAGTCTGATTTATTAACCTATAGTTGGGGGGAGTAGAGTTGAATTCCTACCTTCCCCGCGGTTATTTGCGCGAAAATGAATATAACGAACCCTCCTGGATTTGGAACTCGTCTTTCTGTTCTTCAATTTCAAATCGTTATCCATTACACCACCCGTACATCCCTGTATAGAACACCTGGTATTCCTAAGCGGTCACCTATCTAGATACTGACCAGACTCGACATTGTTTTACTTCGGGAACCAAACCAGAGTTTGAACTAGATCTGGGCGTTATTCAGTGCATAGATGGATCTTAACTCTAATGGATACAAAAAACTGGAATTTATACCGACAATTTATAGTCACTTACAATAATGCAGTCAGTCAGTCCGTCAGTCAGTCAGTTAAGTGCCATACACAATACACGCTTGGGCGATCATGACTGGGCAGAAGATTATCCCGCAGTAGGTTGCTATTACTTTCTGCGGTAGACTGGTTGCCAGCCAAGGCTATAGAACCCAATCTATCCTGTTATTTAACCCATAACTGAAGGGAACAGACGGATTAATACCTTTCCCAAGGGTATTTGCGCGTAAGTGAATGCAACGAATTTAACTTGAATTCGAACTCGGCTCATTCCAAGCCGATATCCACTGCACCACAGCGCACACCAAAATTTGTATTAAAGCACCACGTCGTTTTAAGTGGAAAAATTCAAGGTGACCTTGATGAATTACCGCCCAAAGAACACGGACTATGGTAAACAAAGCAGACAAAGAAGCGAAGGGAATAAAACAGCAAAAAGTGTCTATCAATAATTTCGATGAGAGAGAAATGAAATTGTCATTGAAATCACCATATTTTTTAATAGACTTCGTTAGACACTTAACGCCTGTTAGATTTTTACATTTTTTCCTCTTTTACTCTGCGTTATTTTTTATGACGTTATCATTTATTCATTTCTCTTTGAATCGAGTAAATTGTCAACCGTATTTCTCCTAGCATTTCTCTCCATTTGGGTTTCGTATTGCTAAAAAAGAAATTGGAAAAATTCGAAATAATAAAAGACAACGAGAGAAAATATCAATGGCGCTACTTCGTAAGTTAAATAAATGTGCACTTTCTACCTAGGCCAGAAGTTAATATTCGAGTATAGATGATTTTTAAAGAAACTGATGTCAAATGGAAGAGTGACGTAACCTAGATGCGCTTTGATCTGTCAAAAACGTCCTGTATAAAGTTAAACTTAATAAGAAATAGCAGTATAACCCGGCGTTGCTCGGGTGTAATGAAAGTTTTAAAACTAATCTATGGTCCTGGAGCTCAGACTCTTTGGACTTTGGCACGAAAGACTAAAAATCAATAGTTGTTTCCAGTTAAAGCAATACCGTAGACTGAAAGAAAAAAGGAATGGATGTAAGTCAAATTTTGATTTTCTGCTATCGATATCAAATAAGATTTTTTCGTTGTAAACTGAATTTTAAAGGCTAAATAAGTCCTCTTATTAAATGGTATCATGGCTGAGACTAAGAACTACAATTATACCTAGTTAGAGCCAAACCCGAAGCAAAAACTAAAATAAAAGGGCTGAAAAAAATGCAGACATATAGGCAGATGAACAGACACACACACAAACATCTTGCCTTTTATATCGATTTTCTGCACTATTGTAAGAACTGCAACTTTGAAATTTGTGAATATCGTTTCTTATGTCTCTGAGTGTATCAAATTTGATTAAAATCGGACCACTTCTTCTATAACCCGATTTTTTCGATTATCAATTTTCGATATTTATCGGGGGTACCTCGACGCAAAACCGAGCTAAGAACACTCGCAGATGCTTATAGTACAACTGTGTAAATTTTCAAGAAAATCGGTTCAGCCCTTTCGGTGTCTATAAGTAATGGACACACAAACACAGACACACACACATAAAGTTCCATTTATAAATAAGTTTAGATTTAAAAAGAAGTTTGTACGATTGACGCAACGCAATCTTAACACACTTATTTTTTTTCTAATTTAGTCTTGTTCCGTTTCTTTCTTATTTTGAAAGGGCTGCTTCGACGTAAATACCTAGGAAGTGTTCTAACAAAAGATGGAAAGTGCGACACAGAGATCCGAATCCGAATTGGCATGGCCAAGGAGGCGTTCCAGAAGCTGAGTAAAGTACTAAGACACAGGAAAATTTCACTAGAAACAAAGAAAAGTGTGCTGGATTGCTATGTTATGTCAGTTCTTCAATACGGCAGTGAATGCTGGACAACATCATCGAAAATGAGGACAAAACTGGAAGCAGCGGAAATGTGGTTCTACAGAAGGATGCTGCGAATATCGTGGACTGAGTATGCAAGCAACGATGTGGTGTTTGAAAGAATGGCAACAAAAAGGAAATTGATACTGAGCATCAGGAAGAGACAATTGAAGTCCCTGGGACATGCAATAAGGAAGGAAAACCTGATACTGACTGGCCAGATAGAAGGAAAAAGAGACAGAGGAAGGCAGCGGATAAAATATTTGCAGGGCCTAATCAGGTGGATGACGGAACGGGGGTTGCGAGGTGTAACAGGAGCAAACATACTAAGAGCCACAAGGGATAGGGAGACGTGGAGAACCATGATCGCCTACGTCCTCAAGGGACAGGGCACATAGAAGAAGAAGAAGAAGAAGAAGAAGAAGAAGAAGAAGAAGCTTTCGACGTGATATAATGGTTAACAAGCTCGTCTTGTTAGATAAGTTAAGGTAATTTTTGAGTGCCTAAATGATTTTCTAAAGTGTCACTTACATGTAGAACAGAGCTGAAATCGTGGGACATCCATTGAGAACCAAACTCAGCCGTTATTGATTTTAGATGTGCACAAGTATGGGGCTCCCAATGAGGATCAAACTCACCATTTATTCGTAATTACACCCCGTCGAGATGCCCCTACATGATTTTTATGCGTAGTTTAGGTGTGACACAAGGCCGAAAGTATAGAGCACTCAGTGAGGATCGTATAGGTAATTTTCTAAACGTGGATTACTTGTGGCACAAAGCCAAATGTCAGGGACATCGAGTGAGAATCGTGCTGGTGCCCAGGTTGAGATAAGAGTGATCGGAGAAATAAGCTCTTCGGAGTTGACTTCCTAAAGCAGCGGTTCGTGCGAAAAGCTGCTTGTGTGGAACTTGCATTTTACCAGGGGGTGGGGATGAAGAGAATGAGAAGGTTCGCTACAACGTGCGTGGCATGGCGGGTCTTAGCTGTGAAGTTTAAGACTGCTAGAACTTAAGGAGTGCAATTTATCTGAACACTTTCCATAATAAAACCGATAGTGCAGTGACAGGCTTGCGACGTCTCATCTTTTAGAAAGCTGCGGTTGCAGAGTTAAAAAAAAAATAGTTCGTCGCCTACAAGGACGCTGAGACGTGTTTAGACTTCCTCAAGACTGGAAAGTGAATACTGAGCAAATTGATTTACGCAATCTGTCGCGAGTGAAAAGCCATATGTCAGTTCTTCAAAACGGCAGTGAATGCTGGACAATATCATCAAAGATGAAGAAAAAACCTGAAATGCGGTTCTACAGAAGAATGCTATGGATATCATGGATTGAGCATGTGAGCAACTTTGAGGTTTTGGAAAGGATGGAAACTAAAAGAAAATTAATACTGAGCATCAGGAAAAGACAGCTAAAATTCCTGGTACCTCCCCTGTATAACCTTCCCTTTCTCTCCACCTATGTATCTGTCATCGCACCAGCTTTCTCAGCTTTCTGTTGTTCCTTTCTAACTAGTTTGTACTCCTCACTCTTTTCTAATTAATCTTTTTACATTTACGTAACCACTGCACATCAGTGGCGTTTCCGCCTTGCTCGGGGTGAAATGATTAAAAAAAAAAACCAAAAAAAAAAACAAGACTTGGAGAACCTGATACTAACAGACAACATAGAGGGGAAAAAGAGACATATTTTAAGGCCCTGAGCAGGTGGATGACAGAACGGGTGTTGCATGGTGTAGCAGAAGAAAGGGCGCTAAAAGCCACCAGGGATAGGTAGACGGGGAAAGCCATGATCGCCTACATCCTGAAAGGACAAGGCACATAGAAGAAGTTGCAAATGGGGCAGGGGATGGCGTCAACAATTTAAGGTAGTTTAGTAAATATAAAGAATGGAAAAAAAAAATTAAAAAATACGGCTAAATGCTTGTAATGCTGGTTTTAGAGACATGCATTCTTTTATTTGGAAAAGTAATTTTTTTCCATTTTCATTTTTGTTGTCCTCATGATGTTTTTTAAATTTTTCGTTTTGACATCTAATACTAATTCGTAGTGATTTGAACGAGTACCGTATTCCGGTTTATTTTTATCTATGTTGTCTTCAACGTTGGAGGAGAATAACAGGATATTGTCTCAATTGAACATAATGCCTCAATCAATGCTCAAGAAAAAAAAAATATATATATATATATATATATATATATATATATATATATAAAGGATTCTTTTTCCCAGTCAAGATTGATTTTCAAAAATTTAAATGCAATGTCAGTAATTATCTTCTTAATTCCTTTTCTTTTATTAGTCTCTCTCTTCAATAGGTTTTCTCATATTCTAAAACACTCGGAAAGCCATTGCGTCTTAGTGGCTTTATTGCTTTTCTTGGGATAAAATGATTAAAAAATATATTGTTGATTAAAAAACAAAAGCAAAAGGAAATTCGCTGACACAATAAAATTATTCTACAGACATATTCTTCATGGCAGGGTATGTTCTTAAGTGACTGAGTTCAGCTTCATGCCTGAAGTGGGTTTCCTTTAATATGTCTTCGGACATATCAAATTAAATCTATAAATCTCTGAGGACATTGCATTTTGGTGGGTTTGTCTTTCGTAATATTCGCGTCTTTTCGCCGCTGCAGTACTTAGAAGCCATCTTAATGAACGGATTACTTACTTTACTTACTCTGTATTTATTTTTATTTATCTTTTTTATTTATGTTTTATTACACACACACACACACACACACACACACACACACACACACACACACATATATATATATATATATATATATATATATATATATACACTCTCTAATAAAGACCATTGTGTGTTTATTTGTATATATATATATATATATATATGCTAGCAGTATGGAGATTTTTTGTAGAGTTTTTCATAGGAAGTTTAGATTGGAAGTTTAGATTGGATTATTAAAAACTTATGTATCAACATTGTAATTTACTTTCATCATTTAATCATACTGTTATTAAGCTTAGCAGATAATATGAAAAAAATTTCCATAAAATAAATAAGCAAAACTTGTCCATATTATTTAGCGAAACATGCTTTAATATATATATATATATATATAAGCTACAAAATTTTTTAGATATTCTACAATTTCATGTGTAATACATATTTCGCAGCCAAAACCAACTGCTTGTCTGATGAGCGGCAGGTTTTGGCTGCGAAATATGTATTACCTATGGAATTGTAGAATATCTAACAAAATTTCTAGCTTATATTACTCTATTAAATTAAATAAATAAATTTAGCTTTGAGTTCTTTTGAGTTCGTCTTTATCGGAATTTACCTTACTTAAATACCAAATATTCTACGTTATAAATATATATATCGCTTCTGTCACGCTCGGGGTGGATTTGGATTATTTCTTTTTTCTAATATCATAATCTACTAATATACCAAGTATATCAATATATATATATATATATTGCTGTCATTTTATACAGCATATCGATATAGATATTTTGCCGGTAAGGGTCCACTCGTATACATATGAGCGAATATTATTTCATAGCTTACTTCCCAGTTACCCACCTCTTTGCCCTTTCTGTCATTTCTGTTCCCTCTCCCAGTTTTATACCTCTGACATGGCTAAATCTTTAACTTTTAAACTCTTGGCTCTTGTATTGGGGAGAGGTAAGACTTCTAATATGAGTCAAAGGTATCTGTTTGCTTTCCCCTTCTTACTTCCTTACATTAAAAAATTGTTAATCCCACTTTATTTTATTTTCATGTGTATGGATGTTTTTTTTTTTTTTGCGGGGGTGGGGGGGGGGGGGGGCTCTACCAGTAAGAAATCTTTTAACACATTTGAATTTGAATAAATAAAGTTTTGATTTCAGCCGTTGTTGAAGAAGCGAGGGATTCCTCGTAGAAATGGCTAGCCAACGCATTTAAATATCGAAATTTTTGTTTTATATATATATATATATATATATATATATATATATATATATAGAACCACTTGTACGAATGCGATAAAAATATAAAAATATAATAATAAAATAGAAATGAAAGCATAATCTCAGTTGCTTTCAATGAAATGTGCATAAAAAGGGGGATTTCTGCCCAAATACACAATTATATATAGTCATGCGCAGATAGATCTGTTTCGCCGTATCACAGCTCATCAGTACGGTTAGACTCCGATACCTTTTAACCCAGGATTGAAACCCGACCGTATTGGCGTATATATATATATATATATATATATAGAGAGAGAGGGGGGTTAGTGCAAAGATGTTAATACATTATCTGAGCAGCTTCATAACGAATTCGCAGTTTTGTGAGGACACCATTCCTTATATATATATATATATATATATATATATATATATATATATATATATATAAGGAATGAGCGGAAAGAGCACGAGTAAAGCCTCTTCGTGTACTGGTAATTTGACTTTTGCATTCATCTCGTTTCTTTTCCATTTCTTCACTGTTAATCTTTTGACGTAATCAAAGACAAGAAAGGATTTCAAGAGAACACATTCCAATATCTGCCCTTGTCTTGTACGTTTCTTAACTTCAAGCCAAGTTTTATTTCTTTCATTTTCTTTCTTTTATTTGCCGAACTAAATTAAAACCAAAAAAAAAGGGGGGGGATTTCAACGGTACAACTTCCAATATCTGCCTTTAACTTTCGTGTTTCACTTATGAGCTTCTCTCTCTTTTTCTCTGTATACACACACACACTCACACACGCACACACACACACACACACATATATATATATATATATAAAACATAGAGATAGAGTTTCATTGAAGATCAGGTATTGATTTAAGGTTTTTATTAAAATCTTCTTGTCTGCATACAAATGATTTCTTTTCTGGACCGAGTTTGCAAATAACCTGCAGATTCGAGCGATTCAACTATTGTATTAGAATCTTACCAATGTGCGTCCGCAACATACTTGTGGGAAATGTGAATCTGATAGCAGATTCATTCACATTCTAAAAAAAAAATGGAAGCGTTAGCAATAATATAGTGGCTCTTAGCACGCTTTCTCCTGTTACCCCACCCAAACTCCGCTCTGCTATCCACTTGCTCAAACCCATCAAGTATGTTATACCTCGTTTTCTCCTCTCTCTTCTTTCCTCTCTCTGAGCCGTGAGTATCAGATTCTCCAAGCCCACTTTCCTCATTACATTCCCAGGAACGTCATCTATCATTTCCTGATGTTAAGCAATAGTTTCCTTTTCGTTTCCATCCTCTCCAAAACCTCATCGTTGCACACATATTCAGTCCATGGTATCCTCAGCATCCTTCTATAGAACCTCATTTCGGTTGCTTCATGTCTGTCCTTTATCCTTGAGAAGATTGTCCAGTATTTTCTGCCATAAAGAAGAACAGACATCACATATTAATCCAGTACTCTCTTCTCTGTTTCTAGTGAAATCTCCTCTACTCAGCTTCTGGAATAATGAATTAATTTGCGGCAGGCTTCATTCGAAATTAACTCTTTAGCCATAAGTTCCATGGTGAGCGACCAGCCGTGGGTCATGGCTCCCCGGCTGGGCCATTTTCCCCCCAGCCGCTGCATTTCGACTGATAGCAGCTCTAACTCAAAAAACCGTCACCCAACTCGAAACACTTCCACAGACTCTGAACAAACTGCTTCCCAACTGAACTTTTCGTGTCGAGCATCTATTTCGATCCTCTCTGGGGATCCGGCCGGCTCACAGCCTTCGGCCAAAGAAAATTGGTCTCCGCCCATTCGATTTGCGGATATCTTAGCTCGATTAATGAGATCATGCCAACTCACACCGAACCGAATCCAGCTCGGGTCACTTCGGACTGTTGTGACTAAACAGTGGCCTTGGCATCCGGGTAACCTTATCAAATCACTCTGACACTTGTTTTGTCTTCGCGTTTTCAGATTAGCGGAATACATTTCAAATCTAAGAGAAATTTATGAACATCAAAAGATTCAAAATTTACAATCATGAAAGGCGAGAAATGATTATTTTCACAAAATAACCAAACTCTATACTCCCGTGTTTTTAGAAGCACTTGATGGTACTAAAACTTTTTTTCTTCCTAAGCTCACATCGCGTGACGCAATAAAACATTAATAATATCACCCATATCAATTTCTCTCTCCGTTGTTTTAAACCAACCAAAGGAAAGTATCCCCGCGGGAGAAGGGAAAGCATCACCGTGGAATATAGTGTCACAATAGAACTTAGTCTGTTCTATTATTTAACCCATAACTGAAGAGAAGAGATGGATTAATACCTTTCCCAAGGGTATTTTTGCGTAAGTGAATGCAAGGAATTAAACTTGAATTCGAACTCGGCTACCCAGCGCAAATGACGCCATTTTAATTATAATTTAATTTAATTTTCAGGACCTGATTTTATAACCTAAATAATATGATTTTCAGTTCCTATTAATGTTAACTCAAAGTACATAGTTTGAAGTGCCTACATGTAAAATATTTCAAATAAAGATTTATATTTAATATTTTTTGATATTTTCAAAATCGAGTATGATATACCCATGGTTAGTAGTGGTGTAACTTTAATTGATGGTTAGTATTCCATGGTTAATAGCGAAATCTAGATATTTGAACCCAACTGGAAGCCTTCAGTTACAGATAAAATCTATTGTTGGTCATTTTTGCTATAAAAATGTACTGCTGATAATTTTGTTATAAAATCTATTGTTAGTCATTCTAATACCAATTGCTGGTAATTTTACTATAAAAATATTGTTTGTTTGTATGTTTGTTTTTACTTTCGTACTGTTTGTTTTTGTTTTGGTGTTTACTATTTACCCAGAACTGGAGTCATAACAGGCGCTAACATTTCGGGTCATAGAGGCCTTGAGAGCAACAGCAATTAAGAGGTATTACCACACTCCTCAAAACTTCTGATATCCCGATCAGAAGTTTTGCTGTCGGATGTAGTTTATCGTCATACCCAAAACTAAAATAAATAATTATGATTATTAATATTCTTAATAGTAATACAACAGCTTGACACAAGTCTTGTGAATAAAATTGGGTTACGAAAATATTCGGATGCCGTCGATGACTTTTCTAACACGAAGTGAAAAGTCATCGTGACAGAAGGTTTGAGTGTACTGGTCTTGTTGAAACTGTTGATCCCCCAGATTATTCGCTTTCTCTCAGAAACTGTAACTAATATCTACTCAGAACGTTGGATTTGCAGGGTTTGAAGAAACGTGAATGTGCCTGAGCAGACGTTTGCAACATGGATTGGAAAGGCGCGGAAACTTGTATAATTATTGTCATTAGATATGTACACGAAATAAGCTTGTTTCTATGGTCGCGTCCCTTCAGGACGTATGTGATCACGGCTCTCCACAGTTTCTTATCCTTTAGGACTCTAAGTAAGGTTTTTCTTTTCACCATCACTCTTATACCCGTTCTGCCATCCATCAGCACAAATTTGTTAGGTAGGTTACTAGATGTATCCTCTTACTGTCAATGTGTCCTTTGAGTGTTAAATTTTTCAAGCCCCCTTTTCTCATTATATGTCCAATCCAAATGTCCTTTACTGATTCTAAGTATAAGAATATTTTTCCTTTAAAGTTCTTATTACTCACATGTTCAGTCCATAGTATTCTCCATATATTTCTATGGAACCACATTTCAATTTTAGTCATAGAAATCCAAAGGTTAATCTTTGCAGTGAAACGAAAATACTTTTGACACATATTTTGGTACTAATTTATAATGAAATTCTGTCAGAGGTTTTCAAAGTGCTTGATTTTGTTTTGGGGTTCATTAATTGCCCATAACTGGGGTCCTTTGCGAGCACAAATTTGTTTTTTTGTCAGACACAAGATTGTGTCAAAAGTTTCTTTTTTTAAATTTTTAGTCTTTCATGATAATATACCACGACAAAAGCCTTACTATACAACTAAGTGTGACTAATATAAAAGCGACTGAAGAAAAACAAAGAATTTGTAAGTATCAGAACGGTTTTTCGTAGCAATAAACCTTTCCGCATGTCTTTCTGTTGAGTTGTGCAGGTAATAACAAAGAACAACAGAAATATAATAATAATAAAATGTATTTTTTTTTTATAAGCGTTTCACCCCGAGCAAGGCATGTCACTGCCACTACTGCGCAGGGGGCTACATAGAGTGGAGAAAGGATGATTAAATCTAGGAAATGTCAGAGGGTTGGTGATAAGCGGGTAAAGATACCGAGAATGAGGGTTCGGTAGATGAAAGTGTTCTGAGAATAATTGGGAGTTAGGGTGATAGGAGGTGTCTATCGACCCTACATTTAAACACCTGGAGATTGTAGCTGTCGGGAAAGCCGACTTGTGGAAGGGAGTTCCACAGGCGGGAATCGCAAGAAAAGAAGCTGTTGGAGTAGAATTTACGGTTACATCTTATTTGTTTAACTGTAAAAGGGTGAGACCTAGTTGCTAATCTAGTATCTCGTGTAAATTCGTGCTTAGGCGGCACCAGTGATCTAAGCTCATCGGAGCAGAAGCCATGAAAGTACTTGTAGAAGAGGCACAGGGAAGCCATATCACGCCGGTGAGAGAGTGGTTGCAGCCGGTCTGCCAAGTCAGTATCAACCACGTTATAGATCCTCCTTTGTATTTTGTCAAGAAGCCCAAGGAGAACAGCAGGGGCACCCGACCAGATATGGCAACAATATTCAATACACGGGCGGATGGTAGATTTGTATATGTGCAGAATAGATTCAGGTGGGAAAAACTTCCGGGCCCTGCACAGAGAGCCGACTTTCATAGCAGCAGATTTGGCAATGGATTCGATATAGTCATTCCATTTGAGGTCCGCCGAAAGTGTAAGGCCAAGGAGGCGTAGTATTTTACTCTCTGGGAGGCTAGCCTGTCCCATGCTAATGGGAGGTAGATGCGATTGTCTATGGTGGTTAGTTGATAACAGCTTCGTTTTAGAAGCATTGAAATTTACTAGCCATTTCCTACCCCAGGCCACTACGGATTGGAGGTCCTTTTCAAGTACGGCAGCGAGGTTCGCTTTGTCGTCCAGACCTGGTTTTTGATCGATGCGAGAGTAGATTGTTGTGTCATCGGCATACATGCCTACTTGGGATCTAATGGCGTCGGGGAGATCATTAATGTAGATCAGAAAGAGCGTGGGACCTAGGATAGAACCTTGAGGGACGCCCGCGTTCGCATGGTAGTTTTGGGAGGCATGCCCATTTAATACCACCTTCAATGTGCGGTTAGAGAGGAATGACTGGATGAGGTCAAACAGATGTCCAGTTATCCCGTAGATCCGCAGTTTGCACAAGAGGCCTGCATGCCAGACCCTGTCGAACGCTTTGGAGATATTCAAGGGAACGGTTCGGGCTTCGCTATTCTTGTCAAGTGCCTAGTATATGTACTCGGTAATGGTCGTTAGCATATCAGCAGTAGACCTGGTGAAGCGAAACCCATACTGTTTGTCAGAGAGAAGCCCGTTGGTCATAAGGTGCTGAATCACCTCGGCGTTGATAATGGCTTCGAAAACTTTGCCAAAGATTGGAAGGAGACTAATAGGACGGTAATTGGCGGGGTCTGAGGGTTCGCCAGAATTCTTAAATATAGGTACTACGCAGGAGGACTTCCAACAGGCAGGAAAGCAGGAAGCAGATAGGCAGAGGTTATAGAGTTTAGAGAGGACAGAGGAGAGTTCTGGGGCACATTTCTTCAGTACTATGACTGGGATTCCGTCACCGCCGCTCTCTTTGTGTGGGTCAAGTTGCGCAATTATCTTGGCGACCAGCGAGGGTGAGATGAGGACGTTATTTAGTTGAGCCTTAGTTCTGGGTGGGAAGTCGCGTGTAGGTATTCCTAACGAGTCCAGTGTCGAATTGGTGGGGAATCTACGGGCAAAGCATTCAGCCTTGTCCGCTGGCGAGGTGAGAACTTCAAATTCGTTGATTAGTGGGGGTATTGAAGTCTTGAAGGAAGAAATGGTATTTACAAAAGTGGTTAATTATAATACAGGAAAACAAGGTATTAATCTGTACGTCTCTGTACGTCGTAGAGCGCAATTATCACTTCCGCTTTACAACCGGAAATAAACGACTGACTCGTAAATCTCCCGAACTTCGTCGAATCCTCGACACTATCACCATTTATAGTGCCTGGAACAGGTCATTATACTTACAAGGTGGGGGGGCGCCCTAACACTTTCTAAATATACACCAGGAGAATCATGAACGATATAAGATTTCATCTATACACACCCAAAGTAAATAATGGATACAAATTAAGGCGGAAATCTAATATCCAAATATAGAACTTAAAAGAATATTTAATTCATTTCCAAATCTAAACTTATTTATAAATGGAACTTTGTCTGTGTGTGTGTCTGTTTGTGTGTGTGTCCGTTACCTATAGACTCTGAAACGGCTGAACCGATTTTCTTGAAAATTTACACAGTTGTACTGTAAGCGTCTGCGAGTGTTCTTAGCTAGGGTTTGTGTCGAGGTACTCCCGATAAATATTGAAAATCGATAATCGAAAAAAATCGGGTTATAGAATGAGTCGTCCGATTTTAATCAAATTTGATACACTCATAGACAAAGATATAAGAAACGATATTCAGAAGTTTCAAGGTTGCAGTTCTTACAATAGTGCAGAAAATCGATAATATATATATATATATATATATATATATATATATATATATTATAAGGCAAGATGTTTGTGTGTGTGTCTGTTTATCTGCCTGTATGTCTGTATTTTTTTCAGCACTTTTATTTTAGAAGTTTCAAGGTTGCAGTTCTATCCTTGGATTACTTATTTGACTCCGATATTGGAAATCGATACACCGATATCCTACCGGGTCTGATCAAAATCAGCTTTTCAGCCCTTTTATTTTAGTTTGTGCTTCGGGTTTGGCTCTAAGTAGGTATAATTGTAGTTCTTAGTGTCAGTCATGATACCATTTACTCAGAGAACTTATTTAGCCTTCAAAATTCAGTTTAAGACGAAAAAAACTTATTTGATATCGATAGCAGAAAATCAAAATTTGACTTACATCCATTCATTTTTCTTTCAATCTACGGTTTCGCTTTAACTGGAAACAGCTATTGCTTTTTTGTCATTCGTGCCAACATCCAAAGTGTCTGAGCTCCAGGACCATGGATTAGTTTTAAAACTTTCATTACACCCGAGCAACTCCGGGCTATACTGCTAGTGTGAAATAGATGTGTCTTAGCATGTCTAAGCTTGTCTTACCCGATCCCACAGACTTACAAAAAGGCAGATCAGTGGATTGGGTAATCAGCTAATCCATAATATCTGACGATACCGTCAGGTTGAAACCACGGTAGCGTAATCGGCTGATATTCCTAGTTTTAATATTTTAAATCTCTGCTTGTTAAATTATTATCTTTTATTAAAATGTGCATTGAGGACATTTTAGTACTACTGATTACTGGTCTAATTTGACTCTGACCAATAACTGTATAATAATAATAATAATAATAATAATAATAATAATAATCTCAGGATATTGATCTAATCTCAGGATGTTCTGTAATTGACCAAGAGGAATAAAAAAATCGTCACGATAGAGTGGGGCAATATTTACATTGGACAATGTGCAAACACTATGGAAAATATATAAACAATCACTGGTATGAACATCACCCAGCACCGGTTACAGAAATAGATGTCACCATTCTCTGGGATTACACCATCTGTAAGACAGGAAAATTGAAGCAAATAGCCCAGACCTTATTGTTAAAAACCAGAAAGAAAAAACTTACTATTAATCGATATGGCTTGTTTAGCGGGTTGTAACATAGCAACCAAGGAATTCGAAAAACTGTCAAAATATAAAGAACTTGAAATTGAAATATAAAAAGTGTGGAAATTGAAATTAAGAATCGTACCAGTGATAGTAGGTGCACTTGGAATGATAAAAAATGGAACAAAACAACACATTGAAAGAATCACTTGAAACTCCAGGTTAAAAGATATAAAAAAATGTCTTGTTAAGTACAGCCCACACACTAACGAAAACTTTGTTTATGTAACGCTATGAAATTATATAGGAGATAGAAAAAACATGAAATGGAGCCATAACAACGCACCACGACCTGCCTTCGGTCTTTCCACAGACTTGGTAGGTAGTGCGACCATAGCAGAAATATAATTATGATGAAAAATGGCATAATAATAACAGTTTATATGAAAATAAACAATACTAAGATATGACAGGCTTTACGCTATTACGTGAATACCTAAGCAGACTACGGTTCTTCCGGAAGTAAAAATGACAAATACTCAGTTTTATATTCCAGATTATGGAATCGTGTATTTTATACCGCCTAAAAATTGTGAGATATATATTTTAATGAATTTTATTTTTATTTTTTATTTTTAAAGCAACAAAGCCACTAAGATGTAGTGGCTTACTGATGTGAAATAATATAAGAACAACATTATTAAGGAGTGGGAATATTGTGGGTTATCCGTTAAAGTAAAATTTATGTGTATTGAAACAGATTAGTTTGATTTGTCCTTGTTAGCTAGATAGCCCACTATAAAAGGGGTACAAAACAAGAAAATCACATTGTAAATAGAAACAACAAATTTATATACATATAAATCAATTAAGGCTTTTTTTTTACAAATAAAATTAATGTATTTTGGTTGAAACAAGATCGTTAAAATCTTCGTAGTAGTCCTTACAAGAATGAGTTCATGTGTACGTAGGCAGAAACGTATGTGTGTATGTATGTATGAGCGTTATCGTTGGGTAGGGATGTCTTTGAAGTATTCGCTCAATCTTAAAGGCTTTAGTGCGGTTATCAAGTATAAGAAAAGGCAGAAGGGAAAACCGTGAGAATAAAGAGGTGAGAGAGAAAGATAGAGATAATAATTATAAAGATCACTCGACGTTCCTTAAAGGTACGTGTTAATTACGCTCATATCCTTTCTCTCTGGCAACAAACGACTTGTCCCGTCTTTTATTTCGTTTGTGCGGCTCGATAAGGTCATTTATGAATTCACTCCCGGATGGGGTTCTGGTTTTTCCATTGGACGACGTACAAACTTTGCGTCGGCTCGCGAAAAAGATCCGTAAAAAGAATTTGTTTCTCATAATTGAAGATTATTTGAATTTTGTTTTTAGATGTTTCTTAGTTTTTTACTGGCCGAAAAACATTTCGCATCAAGGTGTGAAATTTCACGAGTTTTGTTTTGGATTCTTTTTGCGTGTGTGCTAAGCAAGGTTTTGTAAATTCGAGTATGTACAAGACGTTAAAATTTTCTTTCGCAGATTCCATGCGTCTATGGCTTAGTGGGTAGCGACTCCGACTGACAACAAATCGGTCGACTTTCGATGAGGATGAGCTGTAATACAGCGAAACAGTCTTGTATGTGAATGACTAATATACATGTATATATATGTTTTGTAGTTTAGATCATGTAAAAATTATAATTTGTAAAAGTGTACATTTTGTTTCGACATCGAAAAAACAATGTCTAATCAGGTATTCATTGTTTTTTTCGAAACATCACAACAATTACCATAAAACTATGTTTGTATAAAAAAAAGAACTTGGGAGGCTATATTACAGCGGTTGAGAAGTGACTGAAGCCGAAATGCCAAGTCAGCACTAATAACATTGCAGATTCTTCTTTGAATGTTATCAAGAGTTTCTAGATATATAGCAGCGGCACTGGACCATATGCGGCAGCAGTTATTCAGGACATGGAAGAATGGGAGACTTATGAATATGTACGATATATTCCGTAGGAGAACATTGTCTAGCACGATACGAATAAGTTATTTCTGATTACACTGAGTGTTATATTTAGAAAAGAGTAGTTGAACCATGCTTTGCTGAGAAGTCTTTTGTAGCTAACAGATCTAAAGCAAAACTAACCTGAAGGTTTTTCTGTATTTCAAAGGGAGACATATTTTGTCCCTCTCGGAAATCACTATTTCTTTAATAGATATAGATATCTTTCATTAAATACAGCCGATAACGAAGATTTAATGAATTTTTGATTAAGTTTATTCATCATGCTAACATTTTCCCGTTTTGTTGAAGATAAAGAGTATAAAAATTGATCTAGATTTGTCTTTGAAAATGATCGTTTATTCAAAGATTTAATAAAAAAGAAAAAATAAATAACTATGTTACAACCAAAACATGAGGATAAAAATACAAACAGCAGAGACATAAGACCTTTGAAATCGCTATAGAAGTGGCTGAAATTGGTTTGGACGATATATATTAGAAACAATTTTTATATTCATTATTTATGAAAAAATAAAGAATTGAATCTCTCTTTTCGGTCGTATTTAATGAAAGATATTTGAAATAAAGGTTGTTGCTCAAGTATATATATATATATATATATATATATATATATATATAGTCATCCGCAGACAGATCTGTTTCGCTGTATCACAGCTCATCAGTACGGTTAGACATCCGATTGCTTTTAACCCAGGATTGAAAAAACCGACTGAATTGGCTTCAGTCGGTGATTCTACCTCTAGGCCATGGGAGCTCGGTAGAAGGAGGCAGACTTTTAGCGTATCTATCATACGCCAGTGGCCAGAGTGGTATATTTCATTACTGAATGAGCAATATATTTGAGGGATATATATCTCTCGCGGGGAGTGGCGTGTGCATACACCGCTTACATATACACGCTAAAATTTCCAACTCCTTCATTGCATGCGCTAATGGCTTAGGGATTAGCGCTCGCCCTCGCTGGTCGCCAAGATAATTGCGCAACTTGACCCACACAAAGCGAGCGGCGGTGACGGAATCCCAGTCATAGTACTGAAGAAATGTGCCCCAGAACTCTCCTCTGTCCTCTCTAAACTCTATAACCTCTGCCTATCTGCTTCCTGCTTTCCTGCCTGTTGGAAGTCCTCCTGCGTAGTACCTATATTTAAGAATTCTGGCGAATCCTCAGACCCCGCCAATTACCGTCCTATTAGTCTCCTTCCAATCTTTGGCAAAGTTTTCGAAGCCATTATCAACGCCGAGGTGATTCAGCACCTTATGACCAACGGGCTTCTCTCTGACAAACAGTATGGGTTTCGCTTCACCAGGTCTACTGCTGATATGCTAACGACCATTACCGAGTACATATACCAGGCACTCGACAAGAATGGTGAAGCCCGAACCGTTGCCTTGGATATCTCCAAAGCATTCGACAGGGTCTGGCATGCTGGCCTCTTGTGCAAACTGCGGAGCTATGGGATAACTGGACATCTGTCTGACCTCATCCAGTCCTTCCTCTCTAACCGCACATTAAAGGTGGTATTAAATGGGCATGCCTCCCAAAACTACCAGACGAACGCGGGCGTCCCTCAAGGTTCTATCCTAGGTCCCACGCTATTTCTGATCTACATTAATGATCTCCCCGACACAATTAGATCCCAAGTTGGCATGTATGCCGACGACACAACAATCTACTCCCGCATCGATCAGAAACCAGGTCTGGACGACAAAGTGAACCTCACTGCCGCACTGGAAAGAGACCTCCAATCCGTAGTGACCTGGGGTAGGAAATGGTTGGTAAATTTCAATGCCTCCAAAACAAAGCTGTTATCAACTAACCACCATAGACTATCGCATCTACCTCCCATTAGCATGGGACAGGCTAGCCTCCCAGAGAGTAAAATACTACGCCTCCTTGGCCTTACACTCTCGGCGGACCTCAAATGGAATGACTATATTGAATCCATTGCCAAATCTGCTGCTATGAAAGTCGGCTCTCTGTGCAGGGCCCGGAAATTTTTCCCACCTGAAACTATTCTGCACATATACAAATCTACCATCCGCCCGTGTATTGAATATTGCTGCCATATCTGGTCGGGTGCCCCTGCTGCTCTCCTTGGGCTTCTTGACAAAATACAAAGGAGGATCTGTAACGTGGTTGATACTAACTTGGCAGACCGGCTGCAGCCGCTCTCACACCGGCGTGATGTAGCTTCCCTGTGCCTCTTCTACAAGTACTTTCATGGCTTCTGCTCCGATGAGCTTGGATCACTGGTGCCGCCCAAGCACGAATTTACACGAGATACTAGATTAGCAACTAGGTCCCACACTTTTACAATTAAACAAATAAAATGTAACCGTAAATTCTACTCCAACAGCTTCTTTTCTCGCGCTTCCCGCCTCTGGAACTCCCTTCCACAAGCCTGCTTTCCCGACAGCTACAATCTCCAGGTGTTTAAATGTAGGGTCAATAGACACCTCCTATCACACTAACTCCCAATTATTCTCAGAACACTCTCATCTACCCAACCATCATTCTCTGTATCCTTACCCGCCTATCACCTACCCTCTGTCATTTCCTATATTTAATCATCCTTTCTCCACTCTATGTAGCCCCCTGCGCAGTAGTGGCAGTGACATGCCTTGCTTAGGGTGAAACGCTTATAAAAAAAAAAACAATTTCAAGCTTTCATGCTTGAGCTTATAAAATACCAAATGCAACAGCAAAAATTAAGCGAAGAAAAATATCAAAAACAACAATTAGAATTACAGGAAAAATGTTACAAATGCAACTGGACAGTGAGAAAAGACAGCAAAAATTTCAGGATGAGAATGCCAAGAAATATGTGGAGATGCAAGAACTCCTACATAAGGTGATTCTCGAAAAAAACAAAAACTCTGAAGATTGTACTTTTTCGGAAAAACACTATTTGGTCGACAATTGAAAATTTCACGTATAATCCGGACGAGGATAGAACATTCCAGCTGTACTACCATCGGTATCAAGATTACTACGATATCGATTGTAAATCCTGGTCAAATGAAAAGAAAGTTAGGCTCCTCCTCAGAAAACTAGGTCCGTACGAGCACAATAAATTTACAGATTTTATTCTGCCTAGAAAAACAAGATTTGGAATTCAACGAAGCAGTAGAATTATTTAATCCTAGACTGTCGTTATTCCACAAAAGGTGGAAATGTTTAAACCTGCAGAAAAAAAGAGGTTAAAGGTTACACGACTTTCGCGTCAGTTGTAAATAAAACTTGCAATGACTTCAGGTTATCGGAACTGATAGTTGATAATTTCAAATGTTTAGTTTTTGTGCAGGGCCTAGTATCCAATAAAGATAGTGAAATGAGGAGACGAATACTGGCTAAGCTCAAAAGCTTACAAAATATTTCACTGAAGAAGCTTGCTAATTTTTCCCAGCAATGTGTCAGTATCAAAGAAGAGTCCGGGGTAGCAAGCATAAAAAAATTAATAAGTCATGTTTTCGGTCTCTGCCTCCGAGACGGAAGTATCACTCTTCCAAGAGAAGTGGGAGGAAGTACGAGGAAAAAAGCCCAAAAGCGTAATAAGGCTGTGGAGAATGGCATTGATACAGTGATTGTCCATTCAAACGCAAGACTTGTAGAAACTGCAATAGACAAGGTCACAAAACATCCAAATGCAGATTCAAAGACAAGAGTCACGTGAAAATAACAAAAACGGAAGAGCTAGACCAGAATATAAGAAAATATTTACAAGTAAAAATGCTAAACCAATCAATAAGAATGCAGCTCGATTCTGGAAGTGATATATCGATAATAAACGTAAAGGCGTGGAAGAAACTAAATAAACCATCATTAATAAAGGCAAACAAGGTTGCTAGAACGGTTACTGGAAAAAAATCCACTTTGAAGGAGAACTAATTTTGAATGTAAATTTCAATAATCAAACAACGAGAATAAAAATGTTTCTAATGAAAGGAACTAACAACTTATTTGGCACAGATTGGATGAATAAGTTTGACTTGTGGGATTTGCCTATAAATGCATACTGTAAAAATACCAACGAAAAGACTGATGCTATAAAAAAATTAAAGTATGAGATAAAAAAAAGCATTCCCTGAAGTGTTTTCGAACGGTTTAGGGAGGTGCACGAAAACAGGTGCGAAAATTCGATTAAAAGAACGACGCGCCAGCAATTTTTAAGAAAAAAAGAAATACGCCTTACGCGGCGATCGAGAAAATAGATCTAGAATTAGACAGACTGTCAAAATTAGGCGTGATATCAAAAATCGAATACAGCGACTGGGCTGCACCAGCGGTTTACGTTAAAAAAATATCGGGCGATGTTCGTATTCGTGCTGATTTCTCAACGGGGTTGAATAACGCCATTCAGGACTACCAACATCGACTACCTAGTCTAGAGGAAGTATTCTCTAGATTAAATGGCGGGAAATAATTTACAAAGATTGACCTCAGTGAGGCATATTTACAAATCACAGTTGACGATGAGAGTTCGAAACTCCTATGCATAAACACTAATAAGGGGGGTTGTATAAGTACGAAGTTTAACATTCGATATAAAACCGGCACCAGCAGTGTTTCAGAAAATCATGGACACCATGCCATCGGGGTTGGATTTCGCGATTGCGTATCTCGACGACATCCTGATCAAGAGTGAAACAGCCGAGGAGCATAAAGGACATTTACATGAAGTGTTCGAAAGGATACGAAATTATGGCTTCAAAGTTAAGGAAAATAAATGTGATTTCTTATTAGAAGAAATCAGATACTTGGTCCATATAATCAACAAGGATGGAAAAAAACCTGATCCAAATCGTTCCTCAGCAATTCGAAACATGCCTGAGCCCAAAGATGTGAAAACATTACAAAGTTTTTTAGGGTTAGTAAGCTAGTTAGTAAGGATGTGCGTTGTGGTGCAGTGGATATCGACTCGGAACGAGAAATCGGAGAGCCGAGTTCGAATTCCAGTTGAATTCTTTGCATTCACTTACGCGCAAATACCCTTGGGAAAGGTATTAATCCGCCTATTCCTTCCAGTTATGGGTTAAATAGCAGGACAGATTGGGTTCTATAGCCTTGGTTGGCAACCAGTCTACCGCAGAAAGCAATGGCAACCTACTGCGGGTTAATCTTCTGCCCAGTCAGTCATGTCTCTTTGGCGACATGATCGCCCAAGCGTGTATCACGTATGGCAATTAACTGAAGCTGCTAGCAAGACTTAATCCCTAATCAACACAACTTGCGAGCGCTATTAAACGAATTATTACAAAAGGACAAAATATGGCGTTGGTCGAACGAATGCAAGCAAGCATTTGAGGAAATCAAGGATAGGTTAACGTCGGATCTATTCCTTGCACATTACGATCCTAAACTAGAAATAGTAATAGCTTCTGACGCCAGCGCACACGGAATTGGCGCGTGTATTCTGCATAAGTGGAAGGACGGAGCAATGAAGCCAATCGCACATGCGAGCAGGTCATTACTTCCTGCTGAACGCAGCTATTCCCAAATCGAAAAGGTTTTGGCGTTAATCTTTGCTGTAACAAAATTCCATCAGTATATCCATGGGAGACATTTTATTTTGCAGACGGACAACAAACCGTTGCTTTCTATTTTTGGTTCAAAAAAGGGACTCCCCACTTACACGGCAAACCGTTTACTAAGATGGGGGACGATATTGTTAAATTACAATTTTAAATTGCAACATTTCCCATCAAGCAAGATAGGACACACCGATGGCCTATCTAGACTCATCCCCAAATCAGTTGAACCATTAGAGGATACAGTGATTGCTGCGCTAAGATCAGAAGTTGAAGTAAAGAATACTCTGACTGAGACAATAAGGGAACTACCAGTTTCATTAACAGAAATTAAAAAGGATGCTGTAAAGGATGATTATATGAAGGACATAAAAGCAAAGCTAGCTGAAAAGGACGTGCGGACATCAGGAACCTTTTCACTGTGCGACAATGTGGTACTCTACAGTGAAAGAGTTGTAATTCCTAAGGCATTGCAGAGAAGAATCTTAAAGGACTTCTATGCGGGACATCCAGGAATTAACTTTATGAAGAGTTTAATGCGGTCTTATGTTTACTGGCCGGGAATGGACGCAGACATTACGACCATGGTCGGTAAATGTAAGGGGTGCGCTCTTGCTGCAAAATCGCCACAAATTTTACAAAACTCCTGGCCTAAGACAGACAGACCTTGGTCAAGGGTACATATAGATTTCGCAGGTCCAATTGACAATCTCTATTACTTGGTAATAGTAGATAGCTATAGTAAGTGGCCTGAGGTTTTTCAAATGAAAAGACCCACAGCGGAAAACACAATCAGTAAAGTACATGAATTATTCGCTAGGTTCGGTGTAGTGGACACAATATTGAGTGACAATGGGACTTAATTCACGGCAAAGGAGTTCAAGGATTTTTGCGAAACATTTCAAGTGGAACACAAAAATTCCACCATATCATCCACGTTCGAATCCATTAGCAGAAAGATTTGTGGATACCCTAAAAAGAGAACTTAAAAAGGCTACAGGGACGCCCACGAAGAAGGCACTGCAACTATTCTTGCAAGTATATAGAATAACTCCAAACAAAGCCGCGCCTTCAGCACAGTCGTCTGTCGAATTTATGTTCGCGAGAAAGGTCCGATCGGCATTCGACAAGTTAATTCTCAATAAAAAGGTACATACGCCCACCACGACCACACCGAAAAGGAAATTTCCTATAAATGAAAGTTTATTTTAAAAACTATAAAAATAATACTGCATCTTGTCTACCTGGTGAAATAAAAGAACGTGTCGGAAACATGTTGTACATGTTACAAGGTCCTAAATTCATGCATAGGCGGCATGTAAATCAAATAAAAAAAAGGCTGTCAGAAGAAACTACAGACACGCCGCTAAGAGTAGATGAAAACGTAGAAGTATTGTACGACACGTTTGACTTACAAATGCCTCAAGAGGAAGAGGTAAAAGAAAGGAAATCCACCAGGAAAAGAAAGGCTATTCACCATTTAATAATGGATCCTAAAAGGAAAAGATATCAGCACTGAGTAATAAATAAATAAATAAATAAAAGGAAAAAGAATCTTAGGAGGGAGTGTTAGGGTGCCCTCCACTGTTCCTATCACTACATAAAGTCGTAGGGGAAAGACCTCGAGGTTGCGTTGTGTTGCGGTTAGCATTGCATTAGCGTTGACTGTTCAGCTCGATACCCATTCAGTCGAGTATTTCCGGTAGTGAATCGGAAGTGTGCTATACACAGACTCTACGTCTTACTACGATTCGTATTACTAAACCATTGTTCCTGTACTCTACTAACAAGTCTGTTGTACATACTATTTTCCGGTAATACATTTCATTTACTTTATTTCCGTTGTTTGTGATTATTTACTCAAATATTTCTGTTACACACAACATAACATCTAGCCACACTGATGAGCTGAGATTAAGCGAAACAGGTTTGTATGTAGATGACTAATATATATATATATATATATATGTGTGTGTGTGTGTGTGTGTGTGTGTGTGTGTGGTTTTACTCTTGACAACGGGTGCCCCTGCTGCTCTCCTTGAGGTTCTTGACAAAATACAAAGGAGGATCTGTAACGTGGTTGATACTGACTTGGCAGACCGGCTGCAGCCGCTCTCTCACCGGCGTGATGTGGCTTCCCTGTGCCTCTTCTACAAGTACTTTCATGGCTTCTGCTCCGATGAGCAGAAGCGGCACCAGTGATCTAAATCACTGGTGCCGCCTAAGCACGAATTTACACGAGATACTAGATTAGCAACTAGGTCCCACCCTTTTACAGTTAAACAAATAAGATGTAACCGTAAATTCTACTCCAACAGCTTCTTTTCTCGCGCTTCCCGCCTGTGGAACTCCCTTCCACAAGTCTGCTTTCCCGACAGTTACAATCTCCAGGTGTTTAAATGTAGGGTCAATAGACACCTCCTATCACACTAACTCCCAACTATTCTCACAACACTCTCATCTACCCAACCCTCATTCTCGGTATCCTTACCCGCCTATCACCCACCCTCTGTCATTTCCTATATTTAATCAGCCTTTCTCCACTCTACGTAGCCGCCTGCGCAGTAGTGGCAGTGACATGCCTTGCTCGGGGTGAAACGCTTATAAAAAAAAAAAAAAATTAAAGTAACAAGTCCTTGGTAATAACCCTCTATCTCTGTCCCGATATCGAGCACTTTACGATAAAAAACTGATTACCAAAATTGATTTTATCTGTAAAACTACTGAAAGAAAAAGCAACAATCTTGGCGATAAACTCAACTATATACTTGTAGTCATCCGCGGACAGTCCTGTTGGTCTACATCACAGCTCATCCAGCTAGGATTGAAACCTAACTGATTTTATAACCATCAGAGGTTGTACCTCTAGGCTATCGGCGCACGGTTGAAGGGAGCAGACTTTAGCGTGTTATATACTCAATGTGAACACACGCCAGTAGCCAAGAATGTTCAATCCATTGCTGTAGAACGTAGCGTGCATAGCTACTGGTTTTAAAGTCTACCATTTCTCCAGTGCTCAATCGATGGGCAAATTATTTTCAGATAGTGTATCTGTGAAGGAACAAAATGAAGGAAAAGAAAAACTGTACTTCGCCGACGCGTTTCGTCATCCGGGTGATTTCATCAAGGAAAATGTCAGGTTTTTCTTTAAAGAAATTTAAACAATATTCATTTATCAAAAGATATAATTCTTGAATATTACTCGCTTACTTTTGTGTTACCAGACTCTGAATTATAGCAGTTCGTATGCTCCATAAGTTTTTACTGACCAGCTGATGAATATTCATGAACGTTCTCAAATTTAAAAGTTTGTATAAACCAATAACACCCTCTTGTATGTAAATCCGTGAAAATTTACACTATAAAAAAGAATTCAACAATAACATTTACTCCTATTTGTTTATTAGATATTAAATGACGCCACTTAGCATCATCAATCTGCATCTCTCAATGCCTACCCCCAAAAAAGTATTTATAAAGAAACACTTACACTTAAACACTTAAAATATACAACCGCAAAAAGGTGATGACACTATTAACAGCAATAATTGCACTGACAATAAACTAGATAAAAAAAACATATAATACTACTTAACTCCTTAGCATCTACTATCCAAAACAATTTATCAAATCTTATAATAATAACAAGAGCAATCAAAGAGGGCAAACCTCCGCCAATAAAATACCTACTTCATCTTGAGGATTAGCAGATGATTATTCAAATGAATATAACAGCAATTTGACCGTTATTTATTTATTTTTTTTTTTGCTATTGATAATAAATATTAAATTAATATAATAAATAATAATAATTTTTACGGAAAAAATAGTGCGTTCAGAAAACGTAATGGCGTAAAGCAATCTAGGGGAGGTAATCCAGTATTTGGTATATGAAACGTACGAAAAAATATTAGTTAAAAAAATACTGGTAAATGCCCAGGAACTGTATCCCATAGCGGATCGAACCCAAAATCTAATTAGTTCGTGCCGAACACGAGGCTAATCATTCCTGAAAGTTTCATTTGAATCCATCCCGATAGACAGACAAACACACAAACAAACGCGATCGGATACAATACCTAGATCAGTCAGTTAAGTGCCATACGTGATACATGCTTGGGGCGATCATGTCTCCAAAGAGACATGACTGACTGGGCAGAAGATTATCCCGCAGTAGGTTGCCATTGCTTTCTGCGGTAGACTGGTTGCCAGCCAAGGCTATAGAACCCAATCCTTCCTGATATTTGACCCATAACTGGAGAGAAGAGACGGATTAATACCTTACCCAAGGGTATTTGCGCGTATATGATTGCAACGAATTCAACTGGAATTCGAACTCGTTCCGAGTCGATATCCACTGGACCACAACGCACATCCTAGATAATAATACGAAAAAGCATTTTCTTCCGTTATCCTAATTTTTTTTTTCATTTTCTACTTCTCCATCCCATTTATCGTCATCTTTTTATATTTTCTTTTGTATTATTGTATATTTTATATGCCTTATGGATGAACTAATAAGGGTATCGGTTGTTTTTTTTTTTTTAGTGTTTTGTATGTATATTTCTTATTTGGGTAGGTACTGGGGGTTGCAGATTAGTAGTGCTTTTAAAGAGAAGACTATAATTATACCGGATTTTATTTTGTTACAGTTTTGCTGAGAATAGAAATTCATAAGGTTGGCAAATTTTATGTAAACTTCCAAATGAACGTTATTATTATTTTTGTGTAGAATGATATCTCGGAAGAGCAATGTTTTTTAGTTTCAGATATATTCAATTCAGTCTATTCGACGTTATTAAGTTTGGAACCAGATCAGGTAAATCTATATCCATAGATAGACTAAACTATCGCCCGGTTCACACTCCACCCACGTCTATTGAACAGTTGAAGAGGCTCATCCCTTGTTCCCTGTTTAGGATGTGGTTTCTGGCTTTCTCTTTTCCAATCTTTTCACTCCTACGTAGCCCCCTGCGCTTCAGTGGTGTTACCGCCTTGCTTGGGGTGATATGATTTAAAAAAAAATAAATAAATAAAAAAAATAAACGATCATATGTATATATATATATATATATATATATATATATATTTACAGTGGTGTTCACTCTGTAAAAGGCTTGAGATCTACTCAAGATAGAGGGTTACAGAGTAAGAGACAGCTTATGCGGATATGCGAGAAAGACAACAGCTATCCCTAAATTTGAGGAGGTCAAGATAGAGATCGAGTAAACACTTTTTAGACTCGGTTCTACAAGATAGTGGTTCGTGGAAAGTGGCTGCTTGTGTGGAGCTTACGCCTCACCAATTAATGGGGTGGTATGCTACAATGAGCATGGCAAGACATGAACGTTTTTCTTCTTCTATGTTGTTGTCCTTTCAGAACGTAGGCGATCATGGCTTTCTAGAACTCCCTATATCTGATGGCTCTTAGCACGCTTTCTCCTGTTACACCACGCAGCCCCCGGTTCTGTCATCCACCTGATCAGGTCCTTCAAACATGTTATCCGCTGCTTTCCCCTGTCTCTTTTCCCCTCTATCTGGCCTGTTAGTATCAGGTTCTCCAAGCTCTCCTTCCTCATTGCATGTAACAGGAACTTCAGTTGTCTCTTCTTGATGCTCACGATTAATTTTCTTTTCGTTAACATTCTTTCCAAAACCTCATCATTGCTCACATGCTCGGTACATGATGTCTGCAGTATTTTTCTGTAGAACCACATTTCATTTGCTTCAAATTTTTCCTTAATCTTCGATGATATTGTCCAGCATTCACTGCCGTATTGAAGAACTGACATCACATAGCAATCTAGAATTCTCTTTGTTTTTAGTGAAATTTTCCTGTGTGTTAGTACTTTACTCAACTTCTGGAACGCATCCGTCACCATGCGAATTCGCCTTCGGATCTCTGTATCGCACTTTCTATCTCTTCTTAGAACCCTTCCTAGGTATTTAAATTTTTGTACTTGCTTGATTCTCATATCCCCCAAGGTTAGGACTGGTAAAACTAAGGAGTGCAGGATTTTGAGTTAAGTATTATTGAAAGGACCACATTCTAGAAATTCTAAAAATTAACAAGACAAAACACTGCCGAGAGGAGACCCCTATCGGTAAACTAGATTTCTGTTTATATGTCAAGAACAAGTGACAACGGCGCTCTTTAACCTCCTCTTTCTGCGTCTGTCATCGCGCTCCAAATAAAAAAATGGTATCATGCTGAAAATGTTAAAGGAAAATCACACGATTTTCCAGACATGAGACCGTTAACATCGTAAACTGCGAACAAATACCAGATATTAGAATTGTCAAATGACTCACGATCGAAACGCTAAATTAATTAATCCCGTTAATTAGAATTGTTTTATAATGTTATCCAATTTCTCTGAGCTATGAGCTGCGTCCTGAAGTAATTTTAATAGATAGATAGATAGAAACAGAATTAGATAGATAGATGGATAGAAACAGAATTAGATAGATAGATAGATAGATAGATAGATAGATAGAAATAGATAGATAGAAACAGAATTAGATAGATAGATAGAAACAGAATTAGATAGATAGAAAGAAAGAAAGAAACAGGATTAGATAGATAGAAAGAAAGAAAGAAAGAAACAGGATTAGATAGATAGATAGAAAGAAAGAAAGAAAGAAACAGGATTAGATAGATAGAAAGAAAGAAAGAAAGAAACAGGATTAGATAGATAGAAAGAAAGAAAGAAAGAAACAGGATTAGAAAGAAAGAAAGAAAGAAAGAAAGAAAGAAAGAAACAGGATTAGATAGAAAGAAAGAAACAGGATTAGATAGATAGAAAGAAAGAAAGAAACAGGATTAGATAGATAGAAAGAAAGAAAGAAACAGGATTAGATAGATAGAAAGAAAGAAAGAAACAGGATTAGATAGATAGAAAGAAAGAAAGAAACAGGATTAGATAGATAGAAAGAAAGAAAGAAACAGGATTAGATAGATAGAAAGAAAGAAAGAGGATTAGATAGATAGAAAGAGGATTAGATAGATAGAAAGAGGATTAGATAGATAGAAAGAGGATTAGATAGATAGAAAGAAAGAAAGATTGGATTAGATAGAAATAAAGAAAGAAAGAAAGAAAGAAAGAAAGAAAAAAGAAACAGAATTAGATAGTGACCGCTTGGAAATACCAGATACTGTATAGCCGGACGTGTGTGTAGTATGGCTTACGGTCATCTCACTTTGAAACACTTGCTTTCATACAGTTACCGAAGTTAAGCAATATCGAACCTGGTCAATATCTAGATGGGTGACCACTTGGGAATACCGTGTACTGTAAGCTAGGATGCGCGGATAGTATAACTAGCAGCTATATTACATTGAAACACCAGGTCTCTGACGGTCAACGATGTTAAGCAACGTCGAGCATCAACTGTAACTAGAAGGGTGACCGCTTGAGAATATCAGGTGCTGTAAGCTCGGATGTTTGCGTGCTATGGCTTACGGCCATCTAACGTTGAAACACAAATTCTCGTACAGTCAGCGAAGTTAAGAATCGTTGAAGCTGTTATTACCTAGATGGGTGACCGATTGGGCACTGTAAGCTAGAATGTGCGCGTGGTATGGCTTAAGACCATCTCAATTTTCGTACAGTCACTGAAGATAAGCAAAGTCGAGCATAGTCAACACCTATAAGAAGTCATTTAAGCTTCCTTGTTATTTCCTTATTATATTATGTTTCTTTTCTTTTACCTTCTTCGTATGGGTTTCTTCCTTCACTCTGTCTCTATCTATCTATCTATCTATCTATCTATCTATCTAAGTCTGTTCATAGTTGTCTATCTATCTATCTCAGTCTGTTCATAGTTGTCTATCTATCTATCTATCTATCTCAGTCTGTTCATAGTTGTCTATCTATCTATCTATCTCAGTCTGTTCATAGTTGTCTATCTATCTATCTCAGTCTGTTCATAGTTGTCTATCTATCTATCTCAGTCTGTTCATAGTTGTCTATCTATCTATCTATCTCAGTCTGTTCGTAGTTGTCTATCTATCTATCTCAGTCTGTTCATAGTTGTCTATCTATCTATCTCAGTCTGTTCATAGTTGTCTATCTATCTATCTCAGTCTGTTCATAGTTGTCTATCTATCTATCTATCTCAGTCTGTTCATAGTTGTCTATCTATCTATCTCAGTCTGTTCATAGTTGTCTATCTATCTATCTATCTCAGTCTGTTCATAGTTGTCTATCTATCTATCTCAGTCTGTTCATAGTTGTCTATCTATCTATCTCAGTCTGTTCATAGTTGTCTATCTATCTATCTCAGTCTGTTCGTAGTTGTCTATCTATCTATCTATCTCAGTCTGTTCATAGTTGTCTATCTATCTATCTCAGTCTGTTCATAGTTGTCTATCTATCTATCTCAATCTGTTCATAGTTGTCTATCTATCTATCTCAGTCTGTTCATAGTTGTCTATCTATCTATCTCAGTCTGTTCATAGTTGTCTATCTATCTATCTCAGTCTGTTCATAGTTGTCTATCTATCTATCTCAGTCTGTTCATAGTTGTCTATCTATCTATCTCAGTCTGTTCATAGTTGTCTATCTATCTATCTATCTCAGTCTGTTCATAGTTGTCTATCTATCTATCTCAGTCTGTTCATAGTTGTCTATCTATCTATCTCAGTCTGTTCATAGTTGTCTATCTATCTATCTATCTCAGTCTGTTCGTAGTTGTCTATCTATCTATCTCAGTCTGTTCATAGTTGTCTATCTATCTATCTCAGTCTGTTCATAGTTGTCTATCTATCTATCTCAGTCTGTTCATAGTTGTCTATCTATCTATCTCAGTCTGTTCATAGTTGTCTATCTAT
This sequence comes from Ascarosepion bandense, assembly GCA_037127315.1. NCBI lineage: Eukaryota > Metazoa > Mollusca > Cephalopoda > Sepiida > Sepiidae > Ascarosepion > Ascarosepion bandense. The sequence continues at coordinate 2,867,398 of JBBBDQ010000891.1, read as the reverse complement.
CTATCTCAGTCTGTTCATAGTTGTCTATCTATCTATCTCAGTCTGTTCATAGTTGTCTATCTATCTATCTCAGTCTGTTCATAGTTGTCTATCTATCTATCTCAGTCTGTTCATAGTTGTCTATCTATCTATCTCACGTACTATCTATCTATTTATATCTCGTACTATCTATCTATCTATATCTCGTACTATCTATCTATATCTCGTACTATCTATCTTTTTATCTCTGTCTTTCTCGTTCGATCTGTTTGACCATATCAATAATATGTGCTTATCAGTTGCTCTCGTTTACATTTTTGGGCGTGTGATTTCACTGAAGTTTTTACATCTGCTTTCCTGCTAACCATCATTTTTAACACAAATTTTATCACGGCTCAGTCAAATATTTCATACCGATTGTCGTTGTTCTTTTTCTTTCTTCGACTCTTTCTTCGTCTTTCTTTTCCGTTATGCAACAACATCGTCAAAGTTGGTGTACACTCTTTATTTTTTAGTGCCGACAGAAAAGGTATTGAAACAATTTACACACGTTTAGAGGAACACGGTGTTTACCTCGCAGCTTCCATTAACGCAAATAGAGAGGAGATTCCGCAAATTTGTCAGTACTGGGAGGATATAAATACATTACGCTTCCCTTCGCTTGTCTTTTAAAGAAAGCTGGTAATACCGATCATTTTCGAGGAAGGCTGTTTAGTTTAACTGCTTTTTAAAAAAATTATTTTGCTCAATATCTTTTATTCTATCGCTTTCTCTCCGCCCTCTATCTCTCTGTCTCTCATTCTTTCTCACTCTCACACTTATTCTCTCCTTCACTCTTAATCTTTCTCCCTCTTTTTCTCTAACTTATTCTCTCTTAATATATATTTACCTCTAACTTTTCTTTCTCACTTTCTATCTCTCTATATATTATTTTTCTCTCTCTTTATATTTCACTTTCCGTTTCTTTCTCTCTCGTTTTCTTTCCCTGTCACATTCATTCTCTCTCACTATCTCTTCTCTCTCTCTATCCCTTTCTCTCTGACTATCTCTCAGGATTTCTCTCTCTCTTTTTTCTCTTTCTGTTTCACACTCTCAAATTAAATATTTCTCTCTCACACTCTTTCTATCTTCTTTATTTCTTTCTCACTCTATCTCTCTTTCTTTATCTCGAACTGTTTTTTTCTTACTTTCTCTCACTCTCTCCATCTCTTTCTATCTTTTTCTCTTTTTCTTTCTCTCTCTCTCCATCTCGTTATCCCTCTTTCATTCTCTCCTTTTCTTCATCTCTTTTTCTCTGAGTATCCCTCTCTCTTACCTTCTCATTATCTATTTCTTTCTCTCTCTCTCTCTCTCTTTCTCTTTCTCTGTTTCACACTCTCAAATTATATATTTCTCTCTTTCACTCTTTCTAACTTTTTTATTTCTTTCTCACTCTCTATCTCTCTTTCTTTATCTCGAACTGTTTTTCTTTCTTACTTTCTCTCACTCTCTCCAACTTTTTCTATCTTTTTGTCTTTTTCTTTCTCTCTCTCTATATATATCGTTATCCCTCTTTCATTGGCTTTCACTATCTCTCCTTTTCTTCATCTCTTTTTCTCTGAGTATCTCTCTCCCTTACTCTCTCTCTCTCTCTCTCTCTCTCTCTCTCTCTCTCTCTATCTATCTATCTATCTATCTATCTATTCCATTCACTTTCTGGGCTAAGTTTGAAGGCCGAATAAGATAATTACGACTGACAGCCATTTCAGATAGCGGAAAGAATGGGGTCCAAAAAATTGTTGCTCAAGCCTTTGAATAAAATTAAGAAATTGGCAATTGTTTTGAAAAATATCGACCTCAGGACCACAAGAAGCAAATTGGTGAAACGGAATAAAATAATTGGAAAAGAAAACCTCTTAATTAGCCATCAGAGATACATATTGGAAGGCTTGAAATAAAGTGAAGCAACTTCTCTGTTTTTCTTTTTTTATAATCATCTCTTTTATTTATTGACTAGCAGTATAGCCCGGCGTTGCTCGGGTGTAATGAAAGCTTTAAAACTAATCCATGGTCCTGGAGCTCAGATTGGCACGAAAGACTAAAAAGCAATAGCTGTTTCCATTTAAAGCGAAACCGTAGACTGAGAGAAAAATGAATGGATGTAAGTGAAATTTTGATTTCCTGGTATCGATCTTAAATAAGTTTTTTTTCGTCGTAAACTGAATTTTGAAGACTAAATAAGTCCTCTGAGTAAATGGTATCATGGCTGAGACTAAGAACTACGATTATAACTACTTAGAGCCAAACCCGAAGCAAAAACTATAATAAAAGTGCTGAAAAAAATACAAGCAGATAAACAGACACACACACACAAACATCTTGCCTTTTATATATATATATATATATATATATTATAGATTTTCTGCACTATTGTAAGAACTGCAACCTTGAAACTTCTGAATATCGTTTCTAATGTCTTTGTCTATGAGTGTATCAAATTTGATTAAAATCAGACCACTACTTCTATAACCCGATTTTTTCGATTATCGATTTTCGATATTTATCGGGGATACGTCGACACAAAACCTAGCTAAGAACACTCGCAGACGCTTATAGTACAACTGTGCAAATTTTCAAGAAAATCGGTTCAGCCGTTTCGGAGGCAACGGACACACACATACACACAGAGAGACAAACACACACACACACACACACACACACACACACACACACACACACACACACACACACGCACACGCACAGAGCCAAAGTTCCATTTATAAATAAGTTTAGATTTTACAACTAATTTTACATCACGGATAGAATGATAAATTTTGGCAATCAATTGGCATTCGATGACATTGACCTACATTAAAAGCCAACTGCAAAACCAAAACAGATTTATCAGTTATTAACTAATCTCTATATTTGTTTATTCTGTTTCTTCTGTGTCACTTCAGATAGAAGAGCTCATGGTTCTCCACAACTTCCTTTGTGTTATTACTTTCATCAGTACTTGGTGTTTCCGATACCTTTCATTACATGCTCCGCTTTCCATTTGCTCAACTTTGCAAACCAGTTTATCCAATGTTCTTTTTTTACGTGTGTCCTGTGTGTGCTATATTCTCCAAAACTACTTTTCTAATTGCACGTTTCGGATATAGTGTAAAATCCCTGGCAAAAATGTAAAATGTTGTATGTTTTTATCACACTATTTTGGTATGTGGAAAAATATGGTAATAATTGCATGTGGAAAAATATGATACTATTTTAGTACGAAGGAGCGAAAGAAATTATTACTAGGGGCATTATTAATTGTGTAGATTAAAGTCGCAATATGAGTGGAGTGAAAAATATTTATTACAAAATTTGTAAAATCTAAAAAAACCAGCTGAAAATAGAAGAGAATAAAAAGGAAAAATATATTTTGCAGGTATAAAGTAATAAGGCCAAGTGAGGTCATCATTGGCAGCCATTATGTGACAAAGCGGAAAGAAATAACTAAGAAAGACACCATTGGAAGCGTTGGGCTTTGCAGCTGGTGGAAGTGAAAAATAATGGTAGTCAAAACATGGCTGTCGAAAACTATTGATGGGGTTAAGGAAGGTCAAATCCTTAATTCCCGAATTCGCTGGGAAAGGATTTGACTTGGGAAACAAATGATGTAATTTCTCGAACCAGAAGAAGACGAAAAGACATGACGTCAACAGAAATATTGCTATTTCATTAGTTAAACCAAGGGGACAAAATAACTCCATCTCAAAGTGTGGAGGCGGAAATAATTTAATTGGTTAAAGACAGGGACACCCGTGTCCGTCATGTACCCCGCCAAGAGAATTTAAGACAGGCATAAAAACTAGAGTCCAGAGGACCAACGACAGAGTGTTCGCTGTACCGTGCTAAGGCAGACAGGACGAATTGACTCGCCGACGTCATACAAACACACCAAGACCCATCTTCGGCGGTTTCCGTAAAGCTTCGTTGGAAAGCTTGAATAAGACATTGTGAATCATCACAATTTGAAAACTCCGATTGGAGTGACAGACGTTACCAATCGAGAATTTTAATTAATGTTGAGAAGACAAACATTACTGTTAAGTGAAAACTTCTGCTCCGTTGTAAGGATAAGAAATCGAATTACTTTTGGTGCCGTTCTTATTAGCCCAATTGTGCACGTGCGTCCGTTCCGGTTAACGTGGTAAAGAGACAACTAGCAAGATTTCAACGTGTCTTTCTCAGGATCAAAGTTCACAACGTGGGTGAGGAAGAACACCGTTGTAACAGACGACTTGAAGACCAGCTACTGTGTCGAAGCCATTACGACTTAGCGACCCGAGGCCGGCGTCACATTTTCAGGGTGTAGACAATTATGGTTCTCCACAGATTGTTTTTATTTGTCAACCACTAAATTTGATATTGAGTGTGCCCTGTGAGTGATGCTTTCTCGAAGCTTACTTTAATAATTATTCGTATTGTTGCTATTCATCTCAGGGTTTTCGACAAAATTCAAAAGAGAATCTGCAATGTAATCGATCCTGATCTGGCATCTCAACTGCAGTCCCTTTTCTAACTGACCTGATGTGGCTTCTTTTTCTTATACAAGTGTTTTCACGGCTTTTACTCTGACGGGCTTAGCTCCCTTGTGTCTCCTCTATACAAATTTATTCGAGCTACTAGACTGGTAATTAGGTCCCACCCTTTTACAGTCAAAATAGTTAAATGTAGACTCTACTTCTACTTTAATAGCTTATTTTCTCGCACTTCCTGTCTGTGGAAATCTCTTCCATATACTTGCTTCCCTTATAGCTACAATCTCAAAGAGTTTATGAGCAATATCAATTGCCATCCCTTTTATTCATTGTCTCCCATTTTCTCTTATCCTTTTCTCTACACCCCCTGTATCTTGTTCTTCCTTTTCGCTCTACTCTCACATAACACTCCTTACACCAGTATTACCATCTTTCTCTTATCCATTCTCCAACTCCCTCTTTATCTTGCTCATCTTTTTTCCGCTTTCCTCTCATGTTGTCGTTTGCATACCAGTAACATTACTGCCTTGCTTGGGGTGGAAAAATTATTTAAAAAAATCCCCTTGACAAAAAGTTCGGAAACGGTAAATCTACAAAGGTGACCTTGCGAAGCTAATTCCATGGCAATAGTTATCAGATTATTATTGGCCAATCATTGAGCCAGCCTCGTGTGTGCGTGTATATATGTGCGCGTGTGTGTGCGTTTATGGATAAATATTAATAAATATACATATTATCCTACGTCTATAGCACGACTCGGAGTTTCATGCACTATGCAATCATAAGGTGCATATTATAAACTGACCGTTCCATGATTTCAAATTCCGGAACAGTTCAAATTATGCACCTGCTGATTGCATAGTGCACGAATGTTCGAGTCGCGCTGTAGACGTAGGATAATATATATAATTATTAATATATACTTAATAAATCTGTTATTATATTACATTGAGCATTATGTTATTTACACCAGAAAAATATGAACGTGTATATATATATATATATAAACCGTCCATATACAAGCCTGTTTCGCTGTATCACAGCTCATCAGTGTGGCTAGACACATCCACTTGCTTCTGTCCGGGATCGAAACTCGTCAGTCGGAGTCGCTACCCCCTAAGCCATAGGCGCATGGAATCAAAGAAGGGAAATTTTAACGTGTTGTATATAAGCAGTGTATACACACGCCAGTCACCGAAAGAAATCAATTCATTCCTGAAGAGTAATGCTTATATCGCAGAAGTGGAAACTGTTTTTAAAATTTTGTTCTCTAGAGAGCTCAATCGTAATGAGAGCATCTAGGTAGTAGAAATATAAACGAGAGTGGATATTGGCTCAGAAAGAGTTCGAATTTCTGTCGAGTTCATTGCATTCATTTACGCTTAGCATATGTATTAATCTATCTCTTCTTCTTCTAGCTATGGGTAAACTAGCTCGACAGATCATGTTCTGTAGCCTTGGTTGGCAACCGGTCTACTGCAGAAAATAATGGCAACCTACTGCGGGAAAATCGTCCACACAGTCAGTGACGTCTCTTTCGAGACATGATCGCCCATTCGGGCATCAGGTATGACACTTAACTGACTGACTGTTAGCAAGATTTCAATGTGTCTTTCTCAGGATCAAAGTTCACAGCGTGGGTGAGGAAGAACACCATTGTTACAGACGACTTGAAGACCAGCTACTGTGTCGAAGCCATCAAGACTAACGACCCGAGGCCGGCGTCACATTTTCAGGATGTAGACAATCATGGTTCTCCACAGATTGTCTTTAAGGAAGGCCAACATAAGGGGAAGTGTAAAGCAAGAGAATAGAATGGTATGAAAAAAAATATCTACTAGCATTCTCATCCGGGTTCGTACAAACACAAAATATACTTTCTAGTGTGTTTCCATGCTTTCCATGATTTCAGACATCTCAAGCAAATCAGTTCTTTTCGTCTGTATATGTTATTACTAACAATTTTTCTTCTCAGCACAGCCTGGAGATGTCACTCCTAATGCTGTAAGACTTAGCCTTCTTTAATATACTCTAACTTTCATAAGGGCTTTTACTTTTTTTTTTCTAATTTCTACATATGCCTGGACAATCTCGTACAATTCTTATGGTTTTCTAATCTAAACGATGACTTGTGATTGTTCCATCTCTTTCTGAAGTTGCCTTCAATGCATCCCACGTATACTTTATTTTGGTCATTTACATCCTTAACTTCCGCTTTGTAAACCACCCTTTACGAACTTCATCTAGTAGACATTTGCTTCTATCCCTACTACTTTCCATATTAACGCTATTTTTCTGCAAACTAGCCTTGAAATTCCTGGCGTTTTGGCTTTTGATGGTAGTTTTGAAATTGCTAGTACAGCTGTAACTTAACTTTAGTGTATTTCTATTGAAGATTTTGTGCAACCCACAACATGCTAATTAAGCAACCTGAAAAATATTTTTCCTGTGTGTTATGGGGAAACACACCTATTCCTCAGATAATGGACTCTCCCTCCCAAAATAATACGAGTTAACAGAAAGTACTTGGGAAGTTCATGAGAGTTCTTTAGACTTCTATTGGAGTTCAGTAGAACTACTAGGCAATTGATATTAGTCGGCAGTTAGCCGAATACTAAGGAGTCAGCTTTCACTGGAGGATTACCAAGTTCCTAACATTTTGGGTGCGATAAGTCGATTAGCAACCGACATGGCACGATTATAACCTTCAGTGCAAAAACTACTCCACAACACTGTGTTAGATTTTACTTTAAAATTCCAAAGGGGTGCTAAACCAAACCGTTTTGTTTTCTTTTATCGCTACTCAGTTGTAGGTTATTTTGATGTTTGAGTTTCAATTTCTTTTGACACGCTTTCGTATTCTTTCTCTCTCTCTTTTTTTTTTTTTTTTTTATTAAAAGTGTTCTTACGTGAGATCTTTCTTGACATCCCGCATTCATATTCCTTTAGGGATGTGCTTGATGAGAATCGCTGGGCAGATTGATCCAGCATTCACATATCTCAATTTTGTGTTGTTTTCATGTATAGAGAGACGTTGGCATTTAATTATACATCCAAATATTGGGGGAAACTTTCTTGCTCATATCGACTTTAATTTCAGTTATAAGTTTATTATCGGCCAATCACTAAACTAGCCTCGTGTGTGCGTGTATGTATGTGCGCGTGTGTGTGCGTTTATGTAAAACGAATTTAAAACGAATTTTTCGCATTTTGTCATTTACTCTACTATTGTCTGGTACAACCATCAGTCCGTCTTCCCTATACAGGCCATGATTGCTTATGTGGACTATTTCGCTAATCTCATTTAATATACAGAGGACCATTAATTCTGGAATCCCAGCAACATCGAACGAACCTCGTGTGACATCTAAGAAATCCTCGATTTCTTTCTTCTGCCGCGCTTAGCCATTGTGGAACAATACATTTTAAGTCCCATTCCCCCAAAAAGAAAATAAACTTATGAAGACAAAACAAAGAGTCTCACAAGTTCTTCCACTAAGGATTCACTATCTGCCTCCCTCATACCAACTGCAAGACCCCCGAAAAACCTTCCCACAAGTACAGGCTATCTGTCAAAAAGAGAGGAAGGCTCGCTTGAGAGAGACATTTCCACACAGAGGAAGGTCCGTTATTCAAGTGGATCTCAGGAACTTCCCTAACGCTCCTTCTTCTACTAGAAATGCTGGCAGGAAGTTGACAGTATAGGATATTTTAGACTCTTCCCGAAAATAAAAATGGCACAACGGATGTCGGGTGACTTAAAAAAAACTTTTAAAACATTATACTGGGAGGATCTGGGTGTTGCTTTATTCATCACTATAACGTTCCCTGTGGACGTCGTCGGCATTGTGTTGGACGGACGAATTTGGTCCGATATAAGCTTTATCAGTCAGGGACAATCTGTTGGGGTCCTGACACTTGCAGATTTCATTTCAGTCTACGTCTAAGGGATAAACTTTTTAAAATGTTTATAAAGTTAGCGAGTTCAAATGTGAGGTGCCTTGGGAATCGGAGTAACGCCTGCTTCGTTATGTCTTGTCTTTCGGGGTAGATGTGGCCCCGATCTAGAAGACACACAATCTTTGCAAAGTTGATGCTCATGCACTGTCTAGCGACTTTGTTGTCTATTCAGTATTCGGGCCCAGTTGGCTAGAGATGTTTCCTTGCTGGTTAAACGTACACTGTGTGTGAGGATGGACCTTGTCCATGTCAATTCGGGGTGGGCCAATTGATCATGACTGATATTGCTGGTGAATTCGACCTGGTGAATTGGTCGCGCTTTTAATGGGGGCTGGAAGGCCGTCCTGGACCCTAAATTAGAACGGGGAGCTAGCAGGAGGTCGGGCGATCGAATCTTGTTTGATGTGATACCAGGTCAATCACCTAGGGCGGGTGATGTGGATATTAAATGGCCGTCTATTAGGATTGCCAGCTACCTGGATACAATGTTAGTGAGAAGGGTCTATTTAGATTTGCTAGATTGTCCTACGTTCCACTGGTTAGGCTATTTGAACTAGAGACTTTTCTGTACTAAGATGGTGCTAGGTGCTGGGCCTAGAACACCGGCAGTTCAATTTGTCTTTACTGAACGTGCAGGACTTCCGTCAACCACTGACTAGATTAGTGCCGCGGGAACTGGTAGGGGTTGTTATTGGGAATAAGTGATGAGAAAGGTTTAACGATAGTATTAGGTCTTTCACCACCGAATATAGCCATCGGCTCGCTCTAGTTAAGGCTAAAATGGTGAAAACTCTCGAGAATAGTCTGTCACAGGCGGTGAATGGGAGGGATTCCTTAAAGATTGGTTTAGCTAGGCAGGCTCTGCAGCGAGCGCTACCAGGGTCAAGTTATTAGGCAGAGATTAAATTAGACTTTGCCACACCCTTATATATCTCCTACTGACTTTCACTTTTTTCAAGCATTTTGATAATTTTGTAAGCCAGAAGATAAATAAAACTGCATTTAATGATTGCTTAGCGTCCAAATGTTTAGAGTTTTATTGTAAAGGCATAAATAATTTTGTAACTTGATGACAGAAATAAAGAAATATTCCGAGTTTGTAGTTTGTACTCCAGTAGCTTCTTTTCTCGCGCTTCCCGCCTGTGGAACCCCCTTCCGTATCTTTGCTTTCCTGACAGCTACAACCTCAGGAATTTAAATGCAATGTCAATTCCCATCTCTTATCCACTTGACTCCAGTCCTTTCTACATCACCCCGTATATTTTGTTCTTTTCTTTTCTTTCGCAACTGTCTTCACACCTGTGTTCCTATCTTTCTCTTGCCCTTTCTCTGACACCCCTTGTTCATCTTTGATCTTCACTCTCCTCCTGCCTAAACATTTACTCTCTTATGTAGCCCCCTTGCGCATGAGTGGCGGTACCGCTTTGCTTGGAGTGAAACGATTAAAACATTGTTTAAGTACATTCATTCAGGAATAAAACGTTATTCTAAAATTGGACATTATTTTCCAAACAATCTCAGACAAGCCTCAAGTCACCAAAATGGCTGTCGTTTGTTTACTATTGCGCAGATTAGCTTAGAATTTTAGATCTGCGCATGTGTTGGTGTTGCCATATAACGTGCCAAGTTTCACTAATTTTTATAAAAAAAACTATCGGAGTTAGAACAAAAAATCGGTTTGCATATAATTCTGGCACGCAGTGTATCCCTTTCGAGATATGATCGCCTAAGCACTTAACTGACCGATTAGATAGGTGGAAACTTCTCATCTTACCACATTTGTAATGACTAGATGGAGCCTTAAGTTCTATGCTAACAGTTTTTTCTCCCGGATTTGTAGAAGTCCCCTTTGACTTATTTCTTTCTAGTCAACTTTGATATTTAAAAGTTTTAAATGAAATGACAATTCTTATCTTCTGTCCTCTTAAGTCATGTTAGTCTACAATTCTTTCTCCATAATAATATTTTTCTTCTCAGATTCACGCATATTCAGTAACATCCTCTGTTTTAGTGGCTCTATTGATTTGCTTTTATGTGCGATGTGGTACAGTTGATATCGACTCGGAACGAGAAATCGGAGAACAGAGTTCGAATTCCAGTTGAATTTGTTGAAAAAAATTCATTTACGTGCAAATATTTACTTGAGTATTAATCCGTCGCTTCTCCCTCCAGCTATGGGTTAAATAACAGGATATATTGGGTTATATAGCCTTGGTTGGCAACCAGTCTACCAGAGAAAATAATGGTAACCTATTGCAGAAAAATCTTTTGCTCAGTCGGTCAAGTCTATTTCGAGACATGATCGCCCAAGCGTGTATTACGCATAGCACTAAACTGAATGTGGTGAAATGATCAAAGACATTTACTATTTCATTATATTTTACTATTTTACTATCAGGATGTGCGTTGTGGTGCAGGATGTGTGTTGTCGTGTAGTAGATATCGACTCAGAACGACAATTCGGGAATCCGAGTTCGAATTCTAGCTGAATTCCTTGCATTCACTTACGCACAAATACCTTTGGGAAAGGTATTAATCCGTCTCTTCCCTCTAATTAAGAGTTAAATAATAGAATAGATTGGGTTCTATAGCCTTGACTGGTAACCAGTCTACCGCAGAAAGCAATGGCAACCTACTGCGGGATAAACCTCTGTCCAGTCAGTCATGTCTTTTTCGAGACATGATCGTCCAAAGCGTGTATCACGTAGGGCACTTGACTATATTAGGGATTGATGAAAATTTCCGTTATTAGACCAGCCACAACTGAGATTTTTGCCTTCACTCAGTGAAAACAGACGATTTTGTAAAAAATAAATTTCCGAGAAATCTTTTTAATCAATCAAGATTAGTTTTTAATCCGAATATAATTCTTCTTCTTCTTATTATTATTATTATTATTATTATTATTCGACAATTCTTCTTTTTTTAATTTATTCGTTTGCCGGGAAGACGATCCTGATATAAAAACGGTTTCTTTTATTTAATTCCCAACAAAATAAATATTTAATTGAAATTCAATTACAACACTTATCTTAATTAAGCACGCCATTAGACAGTAGAAGCTGCGCGCATTGACGTCTTACCTCCAGTTATTTCAGCCTATGATCTTCGTCTGATCAAATTATGTTGGCAAAATACAATTATGAAAATAATAAGGGTTAGCTTAGTGTTAGATTTGTTTCTGATTTATTTTTTATCATTCTGTTGCTGTCAGCAAAGAGGTAACTCTTTAAATCATTTGTAAAGCAAGGTGGGAGGAAGACATTTTACAAGAATGAATTCCCGACCACAATGACGCCGAAAAAGACTTTTTTTGTACAACAAATCAAGAAAATTCTTCTAAAATTGTCTTCCACGCCTAAGAACCTCGCTTTATTGTATCGCATTGAAAAATTCGCGTTTGTTTTTTAAGCATAACTTCAGTCAGTTAGTTAAATGCCATACAGGATATACGCTTGGGCGATCATGTCTCTTTCGGGACATGACTGAATAGGTAGAATATTTTCCTGTAGGAGGTTGATATTACTTTCTGCGGTAGACTGGTTGCCAACCAAGGCTACAAAACCCAATCTGTCCGGTTATTCAATTCGTTTATCCAGTTCAGTTAGTTAACTACCATACGTATTAAATACACTTGGGCGATCATGTCTCTTTCGAGAAGATTTTCCGGCGTGTAGTTTGCCATTTCTTTCTGCGGTAGACCGGTTTCCAATCAAGGTTATAGAACCCAATCTGTTCTGTTAGTTAACCTATAGCTGAAGGGAGAAGAGATGGATTAATATCTTCGCAAAGAAGTTATACTGGGAGCAGAACGCGAGTATGAGGATTGAAAAATCAATTTAGGAAATACAAAGGCTGTGTAAAAGAAGGAAGCCATGCCCCAGTAGGATGTAGGTATACCTCAGGGACTACATAGGAGTGAAAAGATTGGAAAAGAGAAAACCGGAAACCACATCCTAAACAGGAAACAAGGAATGAGCCTCTTCACCTGTTCAATAGACTAGGGTGGAGTGTGAGCCGGGCGATAGTTTAGTCTATCTACTCCAATGCGGCCTTTTTGTTGTGTATATCAGCTTAGGCAATCATATTTTGAAAGATTGGGCAGAATATTTTCTCGCATTAGGTTGCCAATATCTGCGGTAGATTGGCTACCAAAAAAAAAAGACTATGAAACCAAATGTGTTCTACTATTTAACTCGACAAATTCAGCTGGAATTCGACCCCAGGTCTCGGATTTCTGCGTTTCGAGTCGATATCCACTGCACCACAACTCACATGACAAGCGTGGTAAGCACAACTCGCTAGCCTAATTCATTAGTAATTTTGTCCATCAACGTCATATATATATATATATATATATATATATATAGATATGTAGACAGATCTGTTTCGCTGCATCACAGCTCATCAGTACTATTAGACATCCGACTGGTTCTAGCCAGGAGTGAAACTCTACCGAATCGACATGAGTAGGCGATTCTACCTCTGAGCAATGGGTGCTCGGTAGAGGAAGATGACTTTAGCTTGTTATATACAATGTAACCACACACCAGTAGCCGAGAATGTTCAAATTCATCACTGAATAAAGGATGCGTCGATGCGTGTGTAGCTACCATTTTTTTTAAAAATCTCCATTCCTCCATGGTGTTCAATCGGGGTGTGAGAGCGTACGGTTAGACATCCGATTGCGGTCAGTACGGTGAGATATCCGATTGCTTCTATCCAGGATTGAAACCCGACCGAACTGACATCAGTCGGCGATTCGACTTCTAATATATATATATTTCTGATACATTATAGATATGTATGTATAATATGCACACACATACACATAAATATATGTGTGTGTATTTTATATATAGATATATATAAACAAGTTACCAATTATATATATATATATATATATATGTATACCTATATATGTATATTATGTTTAATCATGAGCCGTTCTAAACGTCGTATTTTGGCTTTAATTTCAGTTGAAAATAAAGACAAAATTCTCCAACATTTGGATAGGACCATTTAATGCTGCGGCATCATGTAACTTAAATTCAGTGTATCGAGACTCATGATTAAATATAATAGACATTCATTGTCTCTTATATTTAACAGCATATGTTTAGAAAATTATTTGCTGCCTCGATACACTAAATATATGTATATGTATATACGTATATATATATATATGTATATATAGATATACGTATATATATATATATATGTATATATAGATATACGTATATATATATATATATATGTATATATAGATATACGTATATATATATATATGTATATATAGATATACGTATATATATGTATATATGTACATGTATATATGTACATGTATATATGTATATATATATGTATATATGTACATATATATGTGTATATATATGTATCCATGTATATTTCTGATACATTATATATATATGTATGTATATATAATATGCACACACAGATATATATATATATAGATATATATATATATATATATAGCGTGTATCAGAAATAGTTTTACAAACTTTGAGGGTAGGATCCTCAGATTAAAACAAGATACCAATTATACACCCTCTTTTTACCAAATGATTAAAGTAATTTAGGATACAAATTTCTCCAAATAATCGAAAATCACTTCCCACAAACTGATGCACTTAGTAAAATGTTTAATAAAAACACCTTAAAATTAGTATAAAATTAGTATAAAATTAGTATAAAATTTGTATAAAATTAGTATAAAATTTGTATAAAATTAGTATAAAATTAGTATAAAATTAGTATATCTTTGTTATGATAATTTGGAAAGAATCATAAAAAACATTAAAAAATATGAATCAACCTTTCACACCAGAAACAAAAAAATAAAAAATAAAAAAAACATGGTGAAACAAATAAAATAAAAATGAATAAGAATAAAGAAAGATTTTTTAATTCTAGAATTTTGGAAAAACTGTCAATTAAATAATTTTATTTACTAAATCTAAAATTTACCAATGCATTATCTCATGGATAGCGAATCCACTTTTAAAAAATTAATATAGTTAGCACAAAGAATAAATTTAATCTAAGGTAGAGCCAGCACCTTTATAAAAATTTACTAAACATGGGAAATGAAATGACTCTGTTCTGTTGATACTGTTTAATCTTCACACAAGATAATAATTAAAATTTAGAAAAAAATAAAGAAATACAGACATTAATATACATGATAAAAATCGATAAAATAACGAGTCGAAATAACGTCACACTATTCATAAATAAAAACATGGCTTTATGCAAACACAAATAAATAACTAAAAAGAAAAGGTTTGTGCGAATAAAAAAAGTAGATTGTAGTAGTCGTATAAAAAGAGGAAATAGGGCAAAATTTGATTCTAAAAAGTACAAAAACGTTAAGAATATATGATCCTGTAATTTGAGAATCTAACTAGAAGATATTTGTGCCATGTAAGTTTCATTTTTGTAAAAAAAAATGTTTCCGGTAGTCATCTCAAAAGTGATCCTTTGAAAATGAAGTCATAGTAAAAATATGATTCCGAAACATGGGAAATTCTGTGTCGCAAAAATATTAAATTAATTGCATTACAGTAATATTTAGGTCTACTTTTGCACTGAGCAAAGTAAAATAAATAAAAGTTAAGGAACAGTAAATTTTTTATTGTTCTTTCTTCACATTATTGTGTATATATATATATATATATATAGTGTGGCGGCAATAAAGTCACTATACAATTACTTTTAATAAAGATTAACGGGAGGGTTGCAGTTTAAACAATAACGGTAATTAATTTAATATTGTTTACCAGAGCATTTTATTGTTATTAACCAGAACCAATGTAATAATACATTTCTGGACTGCTGATTAATTGCTTTGTTCTTAATTGTAATTGTAAGTAACTGTATAGTGACTTTATTGACACCCTATATATATATATATATATATATATATATATATATATATATATATATGTATGTATGTATGTATGTATGTAATTTCATTTGCAAACAAGTTATTACGCAACCCAAGTTTCTACCATCAGGCAATTTACAATAAGTTTATTCTACATTGCCTGAAGATACCAGATGGTAGAAACCTGGGTTGCGTATAACTTGTTTGCAAATGAAATTATATATATATATATATTAATAATCATATAATTATGAATTAATTGAGCATTGCGACACGGAGATTTCTATGTTTCGAGATTTCAATGTTTCGAGATTCTCTTCATCAGGCAATGTTGGATGTTGGTTGTGCAAATGATTTACATTTAAATACAAAGACCTTAGGTTTGCGGTTATCCTTCCACATACATAAACAGCAAACCTAAGGTTTTTTTTGTATTTAAATGTAAATCATTTGCACAACCAAGCAACTAACATTGCCTGATGAAGAGAATCTATCTCGAAACAGAAATTTCCGTGTCGCAATGCACAATTAATTCGTAATTATATGATTATATTAAGCTCTATAATATTAATTATATTGAGCACCGTATATATATTTCAGAAATAGAGATATTGAAAAAAAAAAAAGAGTGCAGATTTATATTTGATAAGATTCGATAGCGTCACTCTGAAAGCATTTTAACATTTGCTTCTTTTTAAAGCCAAGATACATAAAAACAAAAATGTTTATATATATATATATATATATATATATATATATATATATATATTATGAATTATACTTTAGAACATGTACAAGCTTCAAGCTACTACAAAATCGTACGCCACTGAACAACCGATCAATTTCTCACATTCGCTTTCAGCCGAACAGAAGTTGCAGGAATCGACATCACACTAGAAGAGTCTACATTCAACTAGCATTTCTCTTTAGTAGATTTTGGAAAACAAAATTTTGAAAAAAAATTTTTTAGAAAAATGCCTAATTTTGAATCGAAAGAAACTCGGAGCATTTTCTTTTAATTTTCTTTTATTAATATTTATATTTCTTGTGTATATTGTACTCTTTTGAATGTAGAAATTATAAACTGGTATTTATATGTAATAGAATTCTCAGACTACAAACTAAGAGATCATCACCGTTATTTGCTATTTCCAGACAGCCTTAACAAGCAAGAACAAAACCTGTACTTTTAAAAGAAGGTTAACATGTAAAAAAAAAAAAATCACAGGGAATATTCTACAAAAAAAAAATGATAAATAAAAAACATCTAACATCTGACCATTCAATCAATCTGATATATTTTACAGTTGCCAGTTACTGATAATTCTTCCGGACTGTCACGAAACAACAGAATGTTTAAAATATATTGACCAGGATATTTTCTCTCCTCCTTTCTCTCCTCCTCCTCCTCTCTCTCTCTCTCTCTCTCTCTCTCTCTCTACTCTTATTACTTCTCTCGGTAAATTTTCGTTTTAGCTCCCGACGGCTTTTCCCCTTCAAATTTATCCAAAATAGCATTATCTCTCTAAAAATGTATATGCTGAACTCAAATCAACAATTAGTTATTGAAGAAACTTACCTTTTTTATCTACATGTCCATAAAAAAACGAACTATATCTTGCACTTTTCTCTCCCGTAACTCTCACGAAGTTATGTAATTAACTGCAAAATGACGTACTGCGTAGGCAACAAATTTCGGCCGATTTACTTCCGCCTGTTTACTTCCGGTTAGGAAAGTAATGCGCTTTTTTTTATATTCCTCAATCTCACTTGATACAATTATACTTGATATTTATAAAAAATGCTTTTTGTTATTTACAATTTATATGTATTTTCATATTTTCACATGAAAAAAAAAAACGCAATATATTTGAAGTTTAATTAAAATACATTTAACACATATTTTCATATATTTCCAAAAACACGCAACTTTCTGCTGAAATTGTGTACCGAAAAAAAAATTTTTATTAATATTTTTTTTATTTTTGCTCTTCTTTCTTGGTTTTTTTTTCTTTTTTGTCGTTTTTATTTCTTTCTTATTATAAGTTTTCATTTATTTTGAACACTTTTTTCTTTATTCTTACGCCTTTCTTGTTTCTTTATTTCTTCCTTAATTTTTTTCTTTCATATTTTCCCATCTTTAGTTATTTGTTTTTACGTCTTCTTCTTCAATTCTTAAACCTTTCTTCTATTTTTAATTTTTTCTTGCTTAACTTCTTTCTTTCTTATTATCCATTATTTCCTGATTTCTTTTTATCTCTTCTTTCTAGATTCTTAACCTTTACTTGGTCCTGGGCATGACGGTAAACTGCATCCGGCAGCAAGGTTTCTGATTGGGAGGTTGTGAGGAGCATGGAACCATCTCTTAATTGCTGTTGTTCTCAGGTTCACTCCGAACCTGAGTGGTAGCACCTGTTAAGGCCCCATCTATGGGCAAATAGTTAACCCCCAAACTGGGGTCAAAGCATTATGAAATTATAAAAATAGACTTTTATAGAAATATATGCATAAAAAGACTTTTATAGAAAAATGTACATTTTTGAAGGAAAAATATTACCAATAATAATTTCTTTCAGAAAAAAATTATTATCATAAAACAGTTTTAAAGAAAAAATTATTCACAGCAGAACATGTTTAAATACAGAACTAGAAGACATTTTCAGTTTTCTTAAATTAATAACAAAAAAGATTCATTAAAATCTAACTAAATCAACTTTCTCACTATACGCAAAAATTAAAAAATACTTTAAGCACCCACTTTTTTGGCATTAAATAACCTGCAGAGGTTAATATGCCGTTAAACAGAACTCAGACTCTTTTCTTTCTTTAAATCTTGCTTTCTTTCTTTCTTTCTTTCTTTCTTTCTTTCTTTCTTAACTTCTTTCATTCTTAACTTCTTTCATTCTTATTATCCCTTCTTTCCTTTATCTCTTCTTTCTCTATTTTTAACCCTTTCTTTTTTACTTTTTCTTTTTCCTTTCTTTCTTTCTTTCTTTTTAATTTCTTCTTTTATTTGTTCTTAACTCTTCTTTTTCTACTCTTTCATCTCTCCTTCTTCAATTTTCTCTTTCTATCTTTCTTTCTTTCTTATTATTCCTTTTTTCTTCATTTGTTCTTACCTCTTTTTTCTCTATTCTCACCCTTTCTTCTGTATTTCTTATTTGTGCCACATTTTTAGATTTTTAAAATAAATATTACTTTCTCTATGGTACCGTTATTTTATTAACTAAAGTGAAATACTATAGTGATGGCGAGATCCCATCTTTTTCATGTAGTTAGATACAGCCAAAAGATCTATGCTAATAGTTTCTTCTCTTGGGTTTTTCGCTTCTGAAACTCTCTTTCTTGCTTTCCTGTTAAATTTTATCATAAAAAATATCAAAACATTTGTAACGTTATCTTCTTCTTCTTCTTCTTCTTCTTCTTCTTCTTCTTCTTCTTCTTCTTCTTCTTCTATGTGCCTTGTCGTTTCAGAGCGTAGACGATCATGGCCTTTCACGTTTCCACATCCCTGGTGGATTTTAGCACGTTTTCTCCTGTAACATCTCGCAGTCCCCGTTCCGTCATCCACCTACTCAGGCTCTTCAGATATGTTATCCGCTTCTTTCATCTGCCTTTTTTTCCATTTATCTGTCCTGTTAGTATTAGGTTCTCCAAGACCTCCTTCCTCATTGGCTGTCACAGGAACTTCAGTTGTCTCTTCCTGATGCTCACTATTAATTTCCTTTTCGTTTCCATTCTTTCCAACACCTCCACATTGCTCACATGCTCGGTCCACGACATCCGCAGCATCCTTATGTAGAGCCGCATTTCCGTTGCTTCAAGTTTTTACTTCATCTTTGTCCAACATTCACTGCACTATTGAAGAACTGACATCGCATAGCAATCCAGTACTCCTTTCTTTGTTTCTAGTGAAAGTTTCCTGTCTCTTAATATTTTACTCAGCTTCTGGAATGCTTCATTCGCCATGCTAATTCGCCTTTGGATCTCTATGTCACACTTTTGTTTTCGGTTAGATCACGTCCCAGATATTTAAATTTTCGTAGTTGTTTGATTTTAAAATCCTCCACCTGTATTTGTCACTTTGGGCTGCTCTTTTTGCTGATGACCATTGTTTTTTTTTAAACAATCATTAAAAAATACTTATTACTATCATTATTAACTACCTGATGAGACATTTCTCTTTCAATGTCGAAGCAAAATGTACAATTTTGTACTAGTTTTTAGTTTGTACATGTTCTAAAGTATAATTAATAATAAATATTCATTGCTCTATTTTCATATTGAGCACTGTTTTAAATTAATGTTTTGAACGTTGTAATTATTTTCTTCGTTCTTTAGTCATTTGTATATATATATATATATATATATATATATATATATATATAAACATGTTCCGGAAATGAACGAATTTTAACGAAACTTGGTTATAAGCAACCGACAATTTGTAATGAATTATTTTGAACATTATTTTTACCGATACCCGTATTTAAATAGATATTCTGTTTTTTAATTAAACAGTATTTTATATTTATATCTACTGGCCTGGTTATTTCACGATAAATTTTTATTGCGAAAATGTGTGCTATCCAGCAGGATTCGAACCTGTGACCCCTATTTACATATTTATATATATATATATATATATATATATATATGTGTGTGTGTGTGTGTGTGTGTGTGTGTGTGTGTGCAGATGAATAAAACAAAAAGTCTTTACTTAGCCGATGCGTTTCTTCCTCCGAAGGACTTTAATAATGTAAACATGTATTTATACATTCTCTCAGAGGATGAAACGAGTTGCCAACCAAGGATATAGAACTCAATCTTTCCTGCTGGAAAAAGAAGAGCCGGATTAATACCATTTCCAAAGGTATTAGCGCGTAAGGGAATGAAGCGAATTCAAATTCGGCTCCCCGATTTTTCATTCCAAGCCGAAATGCTTTTTCGCCAATACGCACATCAGAGCAGGCATTTAAAACTGTTTATTAATAGTCCCAGATGTGACGCCAGTTCTTCAGTATGGCAGTGAATGCTGGACAATATCAACAAAGATTAAGTAAAAACGTGAAGCAACTGAAATGTGGCCTCTCTAGAAGGATGCTTCGGATGTCGTGGACAATGACGGGGTGTTGGAAAGAAATGAAACGAAAGGAAATTAATATTGAGTATCAGGAAGAGACAACTGATGTTCCTGTGACATGCAATGAGGAAAGAGGTCTTGGAGAATCTGATACTAACAGGACAGATAGAAGGAAATATTAGACAGAGAAAAGAAGCGGATGACATATTTGAAGGGCCTGAGCAGGTGGATGACAGAACGGGGGCTGTGAGACGTTACAGGAGAAAGCGTGCTAAGAGCCACCGGAGATGGGGAGACGTGAAAGGCCATGATCGTCTGCATCCTTGAAAGACAAGGCACAAAGACGAAGAAGTCTTCTAATTAGACGTTATTATAATTGGGATGCATTTAGTAAGATTTCCCTGCAAATCAGTTGATTTTGATTCTCGCTGGGTGCTACACTTGCTCTATGTCAGGCGCCTAGATATTTGCTGCATTAAACTTTGAATAGCAATTGAGGATTGCACTTTCCAGCAACGAATTACATGCCAAACAATTGGTTAAGAGCAGGTGCTCCGTTATTAGAGAATGGGTTCGAGTTTGAATAGCAAAGTATGAGTAAATATAATTTCCCTAAAAAGACGTGGGGCCATTCATTGTAGATATTCTGTCGACAATCTGCGTCCAAAAAGAAGTCTCCTAAGCATTATGCCACTTTACTAGCAACGTGATGTGCGTTGCCGTACTGACGCCATTGTCACAAGACCAAGCCATTCTAGATATCGATCACCGAAGGAGGAATTCATTTGTCGAAGAATTCTGGCAATGCAAACCAAACACGTCATTCTAAACACCTGCGCCTCTCCTGCCAAATTATCTCTACCAATCTGTCCGAGCGCATATATTTACGACATTCTTAATGTCCTGGTCTGTATCTCTTTCTTATCAGCTTCCGAAGCGAACGACGCATGCGCAAGACATATGAATACCAGTAACTAAAATAAAATCTACAGAATAAACTTCGCCTGGATTCGGTTTAACAATGGCATATTGCGTGTGCAGGTGGTGTAATGGTTAGAGATGAGGAACGCTAAGTCGGATAGCCAAGTTCGAATTCTGGTTGATATCTTTACATTCACTTTCTCACAAATACCTAGGAAATGAATCCATCTTTTCTCTTCTACATGGGTAAAATAACAGGTCAATAATTGGAGTAGATAGACTAAACTATCGCCCGGTTCACACTCTACCCACGTCTATTGAACAGGTGAAGAGGCTCATCCCTTGTTCCCTGTTTAGGATGTGATTTCCGGCTTTCTCTTTTCCAATCTTTGCACTATTACGTAGCCCCTGCACATCAGTGGCGTTACCGCCTTGCTCGGGGTGATACGATTAAAAAAAAATCCTTGCTATAGAAGAAATACAGCTCAAAATTCAAAACCGTATATGACCACGCAAAACATCTTTGAAAATATCAAATACAAAAACAGCATTGCTCTCTCTAAATATTTCTGGGATTTAAAGAATGGTGGTATTTCGCCTGTCATCAAATGGGATATCATAGGGAGAACGATATCTTGCAATAGGAAAATAAATAGACGTAATTTACGTCTTGCTGAAAAATTAATCATCTTAAAACACTTAAACAAGAGAAATGAATTGATGGTTACATGTCATTGCGTTAAGTGCCACCCGGGATACACGCTTTGGGCGATCATGTCTCGAAAGAGATATTACTGACTGGACAGAAGATTATCCCGCAGTAGGTTCCATTCTTTTCTCCTGTAGACTGGTTGCCAGCCAAGGCGATAGAACCCAATCTGTCCTATTATTTAACCCATAACTGGAGAGAAGAGACGGATTAATACCTTTCCAAAGGATATTTGTGCCTAAGTGAATGCAAGGAATTCAACTGGAATTCGAACTCGGCTCTCCTATTTATCGTTCCGAGTCGATATCCACTGCACCACAACAATCCTGGTTATATATATATAAGATATACAAATATCTACTTGAATACGTTCATTCACATTAATTAAAAATTAGTTAAAAGTGATTAAAAATTGATAATTAGTAATTAATAATGAATTTATGATTTTTATCTCATAACATTAATTATGAATTATTTTTAGAAAAATTAAAATTAATCGCCCTTTATCTTTATATGAATGGTTCATATTGACTAATATACATATATATATATATATATATATATATATATATATATATATAAATCCCGTTTATTTTAAATGCCGCATACAATTTTTACGATCTATATTAAAATAAATATAATTCCTGTACAATATATAGCTATGGCAACAACTAGATATGTATATTAAAACTTAAATTACGTGACAGTCGATTTATGCCCAGCGCCTTACGATTGCAATGCGCATGAATCTCTAAATCGTGCTATCGGCGAGGGATAATATGTATATTTATTAATGTATACTTAATAACGCTGTTGTATTATATCGAGCACTGTTTTATTAACTCCAGTAGAATAAGTACGATATGTTATACATAAATGTGTGTGTGTGTGTGTGTGTGTGTGTGTGTGTGTGTGTGTGTGTGTGTGTTTGAACATTATTTTTGATAATTTGAACATTATTTTATCGATTTTCGATATTTATCGGGAGTAACTCGACACAAAACCTAGCTAAGAATACTCGCAGACGCTTATAGTACAACTGTGTAAATTTAAAAAAAAAATCGGTTCAGCCGTTTCGGAGTCTATAGGTAACGGATACAAACACACACAGATACACACACACAGACAAAGTTCTATTTATAAATAAGTTTAGATATATATTTTTTGAGATGAGATATTGTAATTATTTATACTATTTACATTGTTCGCGTTGTTTTTCTTATCTTTGTTGGCACGTTCACAACGTTTCGGTCGTTGTACGCTCTTCCGTCTAAGACTTCCCATAGCGAAGAACATGACTAAGTACTGGATGTACCCCATCCCATGCAGCTGCGGTAAGCAATATAAAGGAGAAACCAGTCGCCCCCTTTAGAATAAAGCAGCAAGAACACTGCAATGCCATAACACGAGGGGAATTAGAAAAAAAATCATGCGTAACTGTTCACATACGGACGGAAAGCGGAGGTCACCACAACCACACGATGAAGTTGAAATAATCGATAGAAAACATCACTGGAAAATACGAAAACGTAAGGAATCAGAGCATATGCTAGACCAAAAAATCACTTCCGTTGGCCAAGCATAGAAATGAATACACTATGGGAGCCATTAATACGGAGTGCTAGAGAAAAGAAAAATTACAAAACAACAAGATTGTAATATGAGCTCTGATAAAAAGAAATGAAGGTTACTGAGACATTAAGTTTATAAGTCCGATTCACTGATGTTCTTATGTGGATAAAAGCATTTGTTGGACTTAACCCAAAGAATTGTGAGTTATCTGTCTGGCAGAGGTGGAAAACGACATAAAGGGTTGTGTTAAAGGGAGATAACTGATACTGAGACATCTGGAAGAGCCATGACTCGTGGAACTAGAACAATATACTCCGGTGACCGAAATAGTGTTCAGTTAAAAAATTAGAATAATCTGAAGAAGGTCAGAAACGTCGTGAATATGACCACAAAAACGTGGACACCAGTACAAACAATGTAAATAGTGCAATTATATATAATTCAATAAATTTCAAATATATAAAAACTGTCATATATATAGGTGGGGGAAGAAGAGATGGATTCATACCACGTGAGTGAATATAATGAATGAAATTTGAACTAGGCTCTCTGTTAAATATACAAATGTGTATATATATATATATATATATATATATATATATATATATATATATTAATGCAGGTTTCATTGAATAATATAGACAAGTTTTGTCTATTAATTTTGTGTAGGATCCGTTCATACCGTCTGATATACTTGATGGTGATGTCATTGAAAGAAAACAAAAAATCACAGTATTTGTTGAATTTTTTATCGGGTCGAAGCTTTCGGCTTGAAAAGTTACACAGTTGTACTATAAGCGTCTGCGAGTGTTCTTAGCAAGGGTTTTTGTCGTGGTCAGTCAGTCATTTAAGTGTCATACGTGAAACACGTTTGGGCGATCCTGTCTCGAAAGAGACATTACTGACTGGGAAGAAGATTATCCCGCAGTAGGTTGCCATTGCTTTCTGCGGTATACTGGTTGCCAGCCAAGGCTATAGAACCCAATCTGTCCTGTTATTTAACCCATAACTGGAACGAAGAGACGGATTGATACCTTTCCCAAGGGCATTTGCGCATAAGTGAATGCATTGAATTCAAATTTGTCGTGGTACCCCCGATAAATATCGAAAATCGATAATCGAAAAAATCGGCTTATAAAAGGAGTGGTCCGATTTTAATCAAATTTGATACACTCATAGACAAAGACATAAGAAACGATATTCAGAAGTTTCAATGCTGCAGTTCTTACAATAGTGCAGAAAATTGATAATATATATATATATATATATATAAAAGGCAAGATGTTTGTGTGTGTGTCTGTTTATCTGTCTGTATGTCCTTTATACAAATCCACAATTTTTATCCGATTCTCACCAAACTTAACACAAATATTCTTTAGGCTGAGCTCCAGGACCATGGATTAGTTTTAAAGCTTTCATTACACCCGAGCAACGCCGGGCTATACTGCTAGTTAAAAATAAAGAAAAGTGTGCTGGACTGCTATGTGTTATTTGTCCTTCTGTACGTCAGCAAGCGTTGGA
Source organism: Ascarosepion bandense (assembly GCA_037127315.1). Taxonomy (NCBI): domain Eukaryota; kingdom Metazoa; phylum Mollusca; class Cephalopoda; order Sepiida; family Sepiidae; genus Ascarosepion; species Ascarosepion bandense. The sequence continues at coordinate 2,842,238 of JBBBDQ010000891.1, read as the reverse complement.
CGATCTCTTCGAGGATCAAGTAGAGGCCGAGGTAGCATAAATGTTGTACTACAGAAGAATTCTGAGGATACTATGGATCGAGCACATAAGCAATAACGAGGTCTTGGTGAGGATGAGAAGAAAACATACTTAACATCAAGAAGACAGGGGTGAGGTTCCTTGGACAAGTATTGAGGAAAGAGGGCCTGGAGAACCTGATATTCACAGGAAGGGATAGAAGAAAAGAGAGATAGGGGAAAGCAGCGCGAGACGTATTTGATAGATTTGAGTAAATGGATGGCGGAGCGCGGCTTGAGAGAGATACCAATAGGAAAGATATTAAATGTGACTAGATATAGGGACGAATTCAAGTTCCTGATCGTCTACGTCCTGAAGGGACACAGCACATGAAAAAGAAGAAGCCTTGCTTGCAATAACTGCATCAAGCCCGCGACTGATTGACATCATAAAACAGATGCATTCTTTATTTTTTATGCTTTTCCATATATTTAACGGAACCTCTTTCAGTTCTTGTTTGTTTCAGAGTTTTTTCCCCTTAGTCTTCTCTTCAAGGGATAAAATACATGCTCTTTTGAGCAATTCTTCGGTGATTGATTTGGTCAGTGGAAAATTGTCTTTGTTTTTCCTTGATAAAGTCTTCAGATCTGTTGACAGTATATTTCGGGTTTTAGTCCTGCTGCATTATAAGGTTCCATCCGATTAGTTTTGAGGCATTTCTCTGCAAATTGGCAGACAAAATATTTCTGCCGACATCTGAATTCATTCTGCTGCTAACAACATCAGACAATAGGAATGAACCTGTTGTAGAAGCAGCCAAACAAGACCAAGCCAAGACACTTAGACCACCGTGCTTCATGGATGACATGGTATCGTTTGGATTATAGGAACGTAATTTCTTTCCCCACACTTTGGTCTTTCTATCACTTTAGTAGAGATTGATCTTCGTCTCATCAATCTATAAAATTTTTTTCAGAACCTTCGCTCATCTCTGCACTTCCTTGCAAATTCCAAACCTCATTTCCTTGTCTTGCTAATTAGTGGTTTCATCTTGTGGTATAGCCTCTTTATTTCTGCTCTCAAAGTCTTTGTCGAACTGTGGATTGTGAAACTTTAATCCCGGCACCCTGGAAGCTATTGGTGGTATCACAGATTATTGATTTGGAGATTGTTGTATCGCTAAGGTGGCAGTAATATATCAGATGATGTGTGCTGACGTATCTACAGCACAATATCCGTGCTAATGGGGCTTACGGCCATATCACGTTGAATACATCAGTTCTCGCTCGATCACCGAAGTTAAGCAACGTTGAGCCTGGTCAGTACTTAGATGGGTGACCGCTTGGGAATACCAGGTGCTGTAAGCGTTTAGTGACGGATGTGCGTTGTGGTGCAGTGAATATCGGCTCGGAAAGAGAAATCGGTGAGCCGAGTTCGAATTCCAGTTGAATACCCTGCATTCACTTAAACACTGGTATCCTTGGGAAAGGTATTAATCCGTCTCTTCTCTCCAGTTATGGGTTAAATAACAGGGTAGGACTGAGGACCCTGTCCTTAAAAAAACAAGTCCCAATGAATGTTGATACTCGAAACAGAAAAAAGGATTACTAAACACAATACTTATATAAAAACAACAATAAATTGTTGAAAGAATCAGTTATTACCAGCAATAAATAAATAAAATTTAGTTGGCAATAAATAACCCGCCGAGGTTGATATGCCATAAAAACAAAACAACCAACCAACCGTGCTAATGGATATTAAATACAAACAAGACAGAATAACAATAATTAAAAGAGAGGAGAACCTAAGTTGTTAGAGTCGCAGAGAGAACAGTCCAACAATAATCGTCAATGACACCCCACCCCACCCACATGAGCGGATGCCCGAGATAGATCTGGTACAAAGCTAATTAATGTGGGTAAAACCGAACCCCTAAGATTGGACAAAAATTCTTGTCTGCTTTTCCCCAGATGAGACTCTACCCTTCGTCTGGGTTCCTCTCCGTCCGAACGAAGAGAGTCCAACAAAGTGAACGACTGACGCACGCAGTCTATCTCCTCAGACTGTCAATGACACTCCGAATTATTTACGGCCTCCCCACGCGTGCAAAAGCCCGGGATAGATGTGACACAAACCCAGTTAACTTGGGTAATATCGAGCTCATGAGCTCAGACAAAATTTCTCTTTTCCCCCAGATGAAACTCAACTCTTAGGTGGCGCTTCATCTGGATTCCTCTACGCTAGAAGGCAAATATTCTTATTAGGTGAAAGACTGACACACGCAGTCGTTCCCTTCAGATTGTCAATTCCACTTCGAATTCCTGACTGCTATTAATCTTCATTTATATAGGTCTACAGACTATTGAATCTTTGAGAGCGCTAGAGGGGTGTCAGCTGCTCTTAAAAAGAGATCATCCTCACAGCTCTAACAATGTTTCTGTCATCATCTTCTCTTGTTTTCCATGGACGATCTGTTCTATGTCTGTTGTTCAATTCACCAACTGTTTGTTTTCTTTTCAGGATATTCCGGAGCCTTGGCTATATCCAATATTTTTCCAATGGCTCTGATCGAATTTTCTTCTCTTCTCAACTTTAAAATAGCATGCTTTTTTCCCGTAGACACCTCTCTAGTCTTCATATCGGTTTATCCTTTTTTTTTACGAGAAATATAGTTTATACAGGTAAAACCCAAAACTAAAATTAAGAACGGTCATTCATAGTTATTTTATGTTGGAACAGCAATCAAAAAAGCAACACCAAGACAAGAAGAAACAACTGTCACTCACGTGTTCCAGTTGTTTTGCTTATTTGACAAATGGGTAGGTTCAAACAATAGGTGGTTTGTCCTAAGTTGTTTAACATATCAAAATGCAAATACCAAGAATTAGAAAGGGAAATTCTGAATTCTTGTCTCATAAGCATCTTTTGATCTTAAACCCAAATGTCTTCAGTGAATAACAAAAACAAAGGAATTCGTCTTGTCGTTCCAATACTTTTGGAGGGAGCTAAAAATCTTGTCAGAGAAATATGCCAGAAACACATATCTAAAAAAACTTCTCAAATATTCAGTCCGGAAGATGTAAATAAATAAATATACTGTTTAATAATAATGACAGAGCATCTACTCAAATATGAAGGACTTTATCAAGTAAGAAAATTACTTAAGAAAAGTTGCACATAATATATATATATATATATATATATATATATATATATATATATATATATTCAAATCCAAAAGGATAAGCAAATAGGTAAATCCCCAGAACTCGATCCTATTAATATTAATTTTATTAATATTAGAATTGATCAAGGTAGAGGGCTCACTGTAAATAGTATGTTCTATTTACAGAGCCAAATATATATATATAAAAAAAATTTGGAAGTTTAATTCCGTTGTATGGCCATTTCAGCAAGAAAAGTTTCACTTCATCAGCAACGATGGAAGGTTTTCTTTTCCATCGTTGCTAATGAAGCGAGAATTTCCTCGCTGAAATGGCCATCCAACGGAATTAAATTTCGAATTATTTATCTTATATATATATATATAGAGAGAGAGAGAGAGAGTGAGAGAGAGGGTGGAATGACAAACCCGTAAAAAAGGTAAGCATAATCTAAAAAATAAGCCAATCTAATTAGTGTAAATTATTAAATAGATAAAAATAGAGGCCCCAGTGGACATTATCCAGAGCAATATGAAATATATAGGAGAAAACTCAGCATATAAGTGAACGGTTATAAATCCAGAATTTATTTCGATAGCTGTAAAAAATGCCACATTGCTTTGTCAAACCGAAAAAATCAAATGTTACATTTAACTCAGATTATTAAAAAAATTGTACAGAGATTGAATAAGTCTAGGTGAAAGAGAAGATGTGTAGACATTTAAGCAAAAAGAGTCACAAAATAAAGAATACACAGCAAATCACACATACACACAAGTATTTACAAACACAAAACAGAAGAATAGATATAAACATACACAAAATAAGCACACAGTCATAAATTATCAAAGGACATATAAGCGCACACACACACACACACACACACACACACACACACACACACATATATATATATATATCTAGGCCGGCGTTGCTCGGGTGTAATGAAAGCTTTAAAACTAATCCATTGACCTGGAGCTCTGACTCTTTGGACGTTGGCACGAAAGACTAAAAAGCAATAGTTGTTTCCAGTTAAAGCGAAACCGTAGACTGAAAGAAAAATGAATGGATGTAAGTCAAATTTTGATTTCCTGCTATCGATATCAAATAAGCTTTTTCGTCGTAAACTGAAGTTTGAAAGCTAAATAAGTTCTCTGAGTAAATGGTATCATGGCTGTGACGAAGAACTACAATTATACCTACTTAGAGCCAAACCCGAAGCAAAAACTAAAATAAAAGGGCTGAAAAAATACAGACATACAGGTAGGTAAACAGACACACACACAAACATCTTGTCTTATATATATATATATATATATATATATATATATATATTATCGATTTTCTGCATTATTGTAAGAACTGCAACCTTGAAACTTCTGAATATCGTTTCTTATGTCTTTGCTTATGAGTGTGTCAACTTTGATTAAAATCGGATCACACTTTCGATTTTTTCGATTATCGATTTTCGATATTTATCGGCTGTACCTCGACACAAAACCTAGCTAAGAACACTCGCAGACGCTTATAGTACAACTGTGTAAATTTTCAAGAAAATCGGTTCAGCCGTTTCGGAGTCTATATGTAACGAACACACACACACATACACACATATACACACACACAGACATTTATGAATAAGTTTAGATGAAGCATTGAACAACTATCGGTTTCCCGGCTTTAGCGATAACACACTGAAGGCTGTCATCGATAACGCAGTGACCAGCACGGGCTAGAGCCGTCTGATCTGGACAGGTAGTCACTCTCAAAGAAGAATCGAGGCCGACTTCAAAATTGCATATCAGTGAATATAAATACATATTAAAAATAGAACAAAAAACACCCAGTTACCTTCCTCCTCAGTCTTTTGAACGGGAGTAGACGTTTATCACGTGTTTCCTGTTCTGGATAGGGTTTCCGGTTCGTTATAAAGTTTTATTTCTCTTCCACTCCCAGTAGCGCTTGCGTCTTAATGTCATCGCCTTGTCTGGGGTGAATTAATTAAAAGTAACAGCTATCTAGAGCAATAACTATTATATAAAAAGTGGTATGTTATCGAAAATCGGCCTAGAGTTTCGCGATGCTATGTTCTGCAAGACTCAGGTAATAATCTTAGTATATTATCTATGATACTAAGTATCTTAATATCTTATCTAAAATATTAAGTATCTGAGTATATTCTACAAATACTTTCACAGCTTCCAATGAACCAATAAAATGTAAACGCATATACTACATCAGCTTCTAGATTCTCGCACTTCCCGCCTGTGGAGATCCCTTCCATTTACTTGCTTCCCCGACAGCTACAATCTCCAAGAATTTAAATGTAAAGTCAATAGTCATCTCCTATCTCATTAACCTGCATCCTCTCTCTCATGCTCCTTTCTCTGTCCACTCCACTCTCATCAGTATTCTCATCCTTCTCTAACCCACTTCCTCACACCCCCTATAACCTGTCACTCTTTCTCATAACTTTTCTCCTATGTAACCCCCTGCAAAACAGTGGCAGTAAAATGCTTTGCTTGGGGCGATATGATTATAACAAACAAAAAGTATCGTGAAATTTCAATACCTATGTACATATTTATATGTGAATGTTCGTGTGTTTATATGCGTGTGATATATACATATATATATATATAAAATATATATATATATATATATATATATATATATATATATATATGAATGTAAATGAGTATATAGATGTGTATATGAATAGATACACATCGATATATAAGTATTTTTTAGATGTTAATAGAACAAGCATCAACGCAATATAAGAGAGCAAAAGTATATATTAATAAATATACATATTATCCTACGTTGGGTCCACGGAAAGAAAATTTAAAAAATGTTGGTATGCATTCAAGCTGGGGAGCCTTAAGAATTGTATCAAACAAGCCAATCACGTGTGTAAATTAAAAGATAAAATGACAGAGAACCATATGTAACTTGGATCATATTAAAAAAGGCTAAACCTTGCAACGATGATGATGTCTGTAGATTGTGCAAAGATGAAATGTTAGTCATAGTATCATTTCTAAAACCAGAAGGGTTGTTCAATGAAAGATCCGAAATAATGTCTGGATTTAAATAAATCAGAAAATATAATCATACAAACCCGGATAAAAGTGTTTACAATTATTAACCATCTCCTTCCGTAACTTAAACTTCCAGTTATGCCTTCTTAAAATTCCTGTTATGCGTTCGAAAAAACGTTGGAAAATCAGTTGATATAAAACACATGAAGATACAGAAAGGTTGAAACCAGTGTTGCGTAATCTACTGAATTCTCAAAGAAAATATTTAAAAGCTCTTCATGATATATGTATTGAGCACTTTTTAATTCAATTGTATACTAATTAATTCTGACCAATAACTGGTTAATAATTATATATATATATATATATATATATATATATATATATATATATATATATATGAGTTAGTGCTTTTTTAACAATTGTTTGATTTTTTTTCTTTCAGGCCTTGCAATCTTCTGTTCACAGTGTGAATCTGAAAACCTTCCGACATGTGAGCCATATCCCCCCTCAGCTACGAATTGCACTCACTGTCAACAGATGGACGATGAGAGCAACCGGTGTCTTATATTCAAGGAGTATAAATACTGTATCACGTTCACAAAGTTTGTCAACGGTAAGTACTGTAAAATTCCTCAGTAATTACCAGAAAATTCCTCAGTAAGTACCCGAAAATGCCTCAGAAGCTATGAAAAAAAAAAATTATTTACTTTGTTCGGACTGATGTTCTCATCTTTATTGCCATATTTACGACGTTTCAGCCGTTGTACCCTGAAACCTTCATCGGGTGAGAGGTATTGTCAAGTCAGTGAATCTAATTAACCCTTTTCTCCATTGGGCCATATGTCAGGCGAACCATTAGTGGCGAACAAAAAACTTAGAGAGTTGAGTTAAATTGAGATAACTGAGATATCTGGAAGTGGCATGACTCATGGAACGAGAGCAATCTACACAAGTGATCAAAATAAAGGGTTCGGTTCAAAACTTTAGTCACCTGAAGAAGTTTGAGCGTACAATGGTCGAAACATTGTGAATATGACAATAAAATGAGAACCACAGACCGTACAATGTAAATACCTCATCCGAGAAATATAGATAAATAAAAAAAGTATTATACAGAAAAAAAAAGTGTTATACTATTTCTTCTATGGTATTATAGTTTAATGATGATGATGGTAATGATTTGTTGATACTTCCGGTGTCACTCGGGAATGGTGGGATCAAAATGATCGGTTTGAATAAAACAGTTGTTCGGTTTAGCCCGTCTTGTGTCGTTTTTCTGTTACTTCAGTTTTTCATCAGCCAGTCTCAGCTAGTTGAGTGAGTTACCCCACTTGGCTCTCTAGGGGGCGCTTTTTAAGACTATAAATAGGCGATGTTCTTTTTCTTTCTCTTTTATCCCTTTTCAGCTCGAGCACAAAAAAAAACACATTTACATTATAACTTGTTTTAAATTTTTTTTTTTTTTGTTCGTTACAAATGTCGTCATAAGTAATTCCTTTTGTTAATACAAGCATTGTCGTTTGTTTTATGTCTATGGTTTGTGGTACTAATTTTTACTTCGACTCACATTGAGTTCATTAATATGTTTTGTACGATAAGTTTTCCAGGAGCCCGTAAATATTTACCCTCCAAAGTGTTTTTCCCGCAACAAATGATTACGAGACGCGATATTTTCTCCAGGATGCAAAAACACGCAAAACTATGTAAACAAACTCAATTATGCATCGTTTAGTCAGTCAGTTAAGTGCCATACTTGATACACGCTTTGGGCGATCATGTCTCTTTCGAGGCATGACTGACTTGGCAGAAGATTATCTCGCAGTAGCTTGCCATTGCTTTATGAGGTAGACTGGTTGAAGTAGACTATAGAACCGAATCTGTCTTATTATTTAACTGGAGGGAAGAGACGGATTAATACCTTTCCCAAGGGTATTTGTGTGGAGTTGAATGTAAGGAATTCAACTGGAATTCGAACTCGGCTCCACCGATTTGTCGTTCCGGGTCGATATCTACTGCACCACAACGGACACTTCAGAAAACCGAGAGCAAACAATGAAAGTAAATCAATCAATTTTCCTATCTACCGTAGCAAGTCGACACAGAGATACTTTTCTACAACAAATTTATGATTAAACCCGGTGTAAGGAGCAAAATGGATGTTCATTGCTGTATAGTAGATATTGGCTCGGGATAAGAACTCGGAAAGCCGAGTTCGAATTTCAGTTGAATTCGTTGCATTCACTTACGCGTAAATACCATTGAGATAGGTATGAATCCGTCGCTTCTCCTTCCAGCTATGGGTTAAATAGCAGAAATGATTGGGTTCTATAGCCTTGGTTGACAACCAGTCTACCACAAAAAGTAATGGCAACCTACTGCAGGAAAAATCTTCTGTCCAGTCTGTTTCGAAACATAATCGCCAAGCGTGTTTAACGTATGGCACTTAACTGAGTGATCAATGCAACTCTCGCAAGCCATACGCTACTAGGAAATTACACGTAGATTTTGTGAAAGTCGTGTCCAATATTTTTTATTTCTTCGCTTTCTCTACACATATTCCTCTACAAGTCTATGGAAAAGGAATTGTAGGGTTGAACATAATTCATCAAACACAAGTCCGCGCAAACGTTTCACAAAATCTGTCTACACCCTGTTTTCAAATAACTCAATCTAAAAAGCACTCTTTCAACCTTAATAGAAGTTTCTTGTTTAATTTTTTTTTTTTTTTTTTTGCGCCTTGTTTCTTGCTTAGGATTTTGAAAAAATCCTTGTTTCCTGTTTAGGAAATTTTAGTCCTTGTTTCCTGTTTAGGTTTTTCTTCTCTTTGTTTTCTGTTTACGACATTTTTACTCCTTGTTTCCTGTTTAGAACTTTTGTTTTTACTCCTTGTTTCCTGTTTACTTTTTTTACAGTTTTACTTTTTTTTACTCCTTGTTTCCTGTTTAGGAGTTTTTTTACTCTTGTTTTCTGTTTATTTTTTTTACTTTTTTTTTATTAATTGTTTCCTGTTTAGGATTTTTTTAGTCTTTGTTTCCTGTTTAGGTTTTTCTTCTCTTTGTTTCCTGTTTACGACTTTTTTTACTCCTTGTTTCCTGTTTAGAACTTTTGTTTTTACTCCTTGTTTCCGGCTTACTTTTTTTACAGTTTTCCTTTTTTTACTCCTTGTTTCCTGTTTAGGAGTTTTTACTCTTGTTTTCTGTTTACTTTTTTTACTTTTTTACTTTTTTACTTTTTTTATTCCTTGTTTCCTGTTTAGGATTTTTTTTTTTACTCCTTGTTTCCTGTTTACTTTTTTTACATTTTTACTTTTTTTTACTCCTTGTTTCGTGTTTAGGATTTTTTTTACTCCTTCTTTCCTGTTTAGGATTGTGTTTACGGTTCTTATTCAGCAGCATTATTCTCTTACTTGGGATGAATTGATTTTTAAAGGAATGTTGTCCCTTCTCAATATAAAGTTTTCTAATAGCGAAACCGTTCTTATGATGACTGAATCACTTGAAATTACGAATATTGAACGGCCGTTCCATCGATTGATCGATCAATTGAATCAGTCGCTCAATAGATCTCTTAATTTAGTTTGACTGTCAGATGGTGTGACGCAGTCACGCCGAAAATTCAGACATGGATCGAAATATCCAAGAGACACTCAGTTAGTTAAATGCCATACGCGATACACGCTTGGGTGATCATGTCCCAAAGAGATATGACTGACTGAGCAGAAGGTTTTACCGCAGTAGGTTGCCATTATCTTCTGTCAACCAAAGCTATAGAACCCATAGCTGGAGGGAATAGACGGATTAATACATTAGGGTATTTGTGCGTAAGTGAATGCAAGGACTTCAAATTGAATTCGAACTCGACTCTCTGATTTTTCGTTCCGAGACGATATTCACTGCCCCACAACAAACAATACCAGTCCCTATTTCATGATTATATTATTTGCGCTGGTGACTCACTACTTTTTCTAAGCTTAGGAAATGCCGAGTATATTTAATCTAAACTTATTTATAAATGGAACTTTACCTGTGTGTGTGTCTGTCTGTATGTGTGTGTGTGTGTGTCTGTGTGTGTGTGTGTGCGTGCGTGTGTGTATGTGTGTATCCGTTACCTATAGATTCCGAAACGGCCGAACCCATTTTCTTGAAAATTTACACAGTTGTACTATAAGCGCCTGCGAGTGTTCTTAGCTAGGTTTTGTGTCGAGGTACCCCCGATAAATATCGAAAACCGCTAATCGAAATATCGGGTTATAGAAGGGGTGATCCGATTTAAATCAAATTTGATACACTCATAGGCAAAGACATAAGAAACGATATTCAGATGTTTCAAGGTTGAAGTTATTACAATAGGACTGAAAATTTGATATCGATACCAGGAAATCAAAATTTGACTTACATCCATTCATTTTTCTTTCAGTCTACGGTTTCGCTTAAACTGGAAACAACTATTGCTTTTTAGTCTTTCGTGCCAACGTCCAAAGAGTCTGAGCTCCAGGACCATGGATTAGTTTTAAAGCTTTCATTACACCCGAGGAACGCCGGGCTATACTGCTAGTCTGGGCATAAATATGGAAACGAAGGGGTTTTATTTGGCGTAGCCTTGTTTGGTAAAATTTCATTTATTAGTCCTTAGAAATAACTGCCTCCTTAGTAGTATTTACGGACGAATCTATATTTATAATAAAAATTATACAAAGTGGTGTCGACTTACTGGCTTAATTATATAAGCATTCGAATCTATATAATTTCGGAGGAAGATTTTTAAGGCTGTAAAGACATCAACAGATTTGTATTCCTTCTTATTTTTAAACTGTAGTTTATTATTTTTCAGATATTAACAGATAAATCGATTCTTCTTGGTAAATTTGTTTGAAATGTCGTATTGAATACTTCAGTGTTCATATTTTCACATCTGTGTTTGTAAATGCACAGGACATAGTCTGAGAACAAAATTAAATAGAGTAGGGTTATCATTTCCTCCTTGTCGTACTTTTAACGAGATTTGCACTCTTCCCCATTGCTATCTTTACATCAATAAATCTGCTTGCCAACAAAATATCTTTTTTATTGGTAAACCACTGAAAAAATAACAATCGTAACACTAAGCACAATCACAATTCAACACTATACATTTTGTCATGAATATTTTTAAATATTTTTCAAGCATGTATCACGTATGGCACTTAACTGACTGATTCGATACACGGGTGAATGGTAGATTTGTAAACGGGCAAAATGGATTCCGATGACAAAATAAGAAAATAATTATGAAGAAAAAAACATCGTGGTACAAAGAGTCTGAAAAAGAGAGAAAGTCTTCATGACGACAGCAGCAAGCGGTCCTTTGTTGATAAACCCAATGTTCCCACCATCGAAAAGCTAAATTTCTTTTGATCGTGTCTTTTGTTTAATTCCCGGCGGCGTGAAATCGCTAACTATTCCAACGGTCAATAATGTCCACAAATAGCCACTTGAATTCGCTGAGTGGCCAAATATATTTTGTCATGAATATTTTTTAATCATTTCACCCATAAACAGGATTCAAGAAGGTAGAAGATGACGATTGATGTTGCATAAAAATTTTTGAAGATTGTATTTATCATGGAATCAAGTAAATGGAAAGGAGTTCCACGAGCAGGAAATGCAAGAAAAGAAACTTCTGGAGTAGAAGTGACGCTTGCATTCAGCTCAACGGTGGGGCTGAGATTCCAATCTAGTAGCCAACTTTAATTCATAGAGTTAAGGCCCTAGGTAAGTAGCTCATCACACCAGTAGTCATTAAAATATTTGCAGAAAAGACAGTGGGAAGCCACGTCACGTTAGTGAGAAAGTGACTGAAGTCGAGATGCTAAGTCAGGATCAATTACTTTATAGATCCTTCCTAGGATTTTGTCAAGATCTCGAGATGTACAGCAGGAGCAACAGACAAGATATGGAAGCAGTATGTGCGTTGTGGTGCAGTGGATGTCGGCACATAATGAGAAATCGAGGAGCTGAGTTCAAATTCAAGTTGAATTCCTTGCATTCACTTACGCGCAAAACCCTTAGACTAGGGAATCAATCGATCTCTTCCCTCCAGTTATGTGTTAAATAATAGGACAGATCGTGTTCTATAGCCTTGGCTGGCAACCAATCTACCGCAGAAAGCAATGGCAACCTACTGCGAGATAATCTTCTGCCCAGTTAATCATGTCTCTTTCGAGACATGATCGCCCAAGCATGTATCACGTATGGCACTTAACTGACTGATTCAATACACGGGTGAATGGTAGATTTGTAAACGGGCAAAATGGATTCCGATGACAAAATAAGAAAATAATTATGAAGAAAAAAACATCGTGGTACAAAGAGTCTGAAAAAGAGAGAAAGTCTTCATGACGACAGCAGCAAGCGGTCCTTTGTTGATAAACCCAACGTTCCCACCATCGAAAAGCTAAATTTCTTTTGATCGCGTCTTTTGTTTAATTCCCGGCGGCGTGAAATTGCTAACTATTCCAACGGTCAATAATGTCCGCAAATAGCCACTTGAATTCGCTGAGTGGCCAAATCTAATCAGGAACTTGGAGAAATCCTCATCTATTTGTGTTTAAGATTGTCCTGATGTTACTATTTACACGTAGCGTGTGTTTTGTCTGTTTAAGCTGTTGTGCTGCAATGTACATCGATTCAGAACGAAAAATCGGGGAGCCGAGTTCGAATTCAAGTTGAATTCCTTGCATTCACTTACGCACAAGCACCATTGAGAAAGGTATTAATCTGTCCCTTCCCTCCATTTATGATTATTATTTTTTTTTAATATTAATAAAACAGGTAATTAAAATTGTATTACAAAAATGTTCGGATGACGTCGATGACTCTGTAAGTATGAATTTAGCTTATCCTCAGACACAAGATATATATATATATATATATATATATATATATATATATATGTGTGTGTGTGTGTGTGTGTGTGTGTAAACATATGCTATTAAAATAAGAGACAATGAATGTCTATTATGTTTAATCATGAGCCGTTCTAAACGTCGTATTTTTGCTTCATTTCATTTGAAAATAAAGACAAAAATTCTCCAACATTTGAATAATTATTTATTGGTGTTCTTCTAAGCTTTCGGCTCACATGAGCCATCTTCAGAGAGGTAGTTTAAACTGAATTATTATAAAATCCACCATCACCGACGATTTTATTTTGTGTTGACATAAAACTCCGCTGAAATCAGAGAGACAATTTCGAACTCCAGTTGAATTTATTGCATTCACTTACGCACAAATAATCTTGGGAAGGTATTAATCAGTCTCTTCCCTCCAGTTATCGGTTAAATAATAGAACAAATTGGGTTCTGTAGCCTTGGCTGGCAACCAGTCTGCCGCAGAAAGTAATGGCAACCTACTACGGAATAATCTTCTTCCCAGTCGATCATGTCTCTTTCAAGACAAGATCGCCCAAAGCGTGTATCACGTATGGCACTTAACTGACTGAATGACAAGAACCATATTTACTTATCGAAATCTTTTTTTTTTTTTCATTATGGCGCATGCATATCATGGTTTCACCTTTGCTTTTCTTCGCACACTGGGTCGAATAGATAGCGTCGGGTTAGCAATGAAGAAGAGCTAAGATGTGCAGTTCGTTTTTATTTCTCTCGAGATATTACATTATTGATATCCTTGCATTTTGTCGCCTCGATCTTCATCTGACCCGGCTTTTAATATGACTAGATACAGCAAAGTAATTATGAGAGAAATAAAATCCTTGCCGGGATACGACATTGGCGGTGACAGTCTCAACAATATCAGATAGGCGGATGACACGGTGCTGATAGCAGACATGGAAAGGAAACTGCAGAACCTTGTACAGAAGTTAGAAAAAGAAAGTGAAAAGAAAGAAGTGAGCATAAACCCCAAGGAAACTGAATGTATGATCATTAATAAAAAGAGGCGCAGAGAATCTAAAATAAAACAAATTAAAAATTTCAAATATCTAGGAAGTGTTTTGACAGAGGATAGAAAGTGCAATATTGAGATCCAAAGACCCATGGGCAAAGTCAATGACGCATTTCAGAAGCTAACCTGAGTATGTACACGTGTATAAGTCGAGGTGTATATGAATGAAAATTCTTGATAAAATGGTGGGTAGACTTATATTCCAAGTCAATATTGCACCGTTTTTTTTTTTGTTTTTTTTTTGGTATTCACCGTATGTACACGTGTATAAGTCGAGATATATATATGAATGAAATTGCATGATAAAATGGTGGGCAGATTTATATTCCAGGTCAATATTGCACCGATTTTCACAGATTTCTGTGTAAAAGAAAAATTGCCAAATATACGTAAAGTTATTGCTTTACAGTGAAGCATTTTGCATTGTATTGTTAGTACTCACCTTGTCTATGTGCCGTTTCTTTTCAGGACGTAGTTGATCATAGCTCTCTAGAATTTGCTGTCCTATGTAGTTTTTAATACATTTTGCTCTCCTAAAACTTTTGCTCCGCTGTCCATTTGCTCAAGCTCTCTAGTACCTTTAATCTATCCTGTGAGTATCAAATTTTCTAAACACTCCGTCCTCATTATCTGCCCTAAGAATTTCAACTGCCTCTTTCTGATGTTAGGCATAATTTTCATTTTCGTTTCCATTTTCTCTTGGTCCTGGGCATAACAGTAAACTGCATCTAGCAGCAAGGCCCCTGCTTAGGAAGTTTTGACGAGCATGGAACTATTTTTTAATTGCTGTTGTTCACAGATCCACCCTGACCCGAAGTGGTAGCACTTGTTAGGGTCCCAGCTATGGGCAAATAGTTAATCGCCAAACTGGGGTCAAAACACTATGAAAGTATAAAAATAGACTTTTATAGAAATATACACATGAAAATAGACTTATATAGAAAAATATATACATTTTTGAAGGAAAAATATTACCAACAATACATTTTTGAAGAAAATATTACCATAAAACGTTTTTTAAGGAAAAAGATATTCTCAGCAAAACATTTTTTAATACAAAACTAGAAGACATTTTCAATTTTCTAAAATAAAAAAGAATAAAAACAAAAAATTATTAAAATCTGATTAAATCAACCTTCTCACTATAACAGAACATTTTAAAAAATACCTTAAAAACCCACCTTTTTGGTATTAAATAACCCACCGAGGTTGATATGCCGTTAAACAAAACTGAAACTCAAAACTCAAACTCAGTTGTCCCTAAAACTTTGTCATTGCTCACATGTTCGGTCCAGGTATTACGCGGTCCGCAATCGTAATCTTGGCGCCCCCTTTCGGGCTAAAATGCCATTGCATTTGATAGGTTGTGCTCTCGTTTTCATTGGTGGTTCTCAACCTTTTTAAACCATGTACAACTTTTATTTTTCATTTGTTTGGTAGACCCTCATAACTATTCAAGGAAAAAAAAGCTTCTTTTATGTATTACAAAGAGATAAATTTAGGAATTGTATGAAGAAAAACTTGAAGCAACTGAAATGTGGTTCTACAGAAGGATGCTGCGAATATCATGGATCGAGCATGTAAGCAATGACGAGGTCTTGGAAATGATGGAAACAAAAAGGAAATTAATACTGAGCATCAGGAAGAGACAGCTGAAGTTCCTGGGACATGCACTGAGGAAAGAGGGCTTGGAGAATCTGATACTAACAGACCAGATAGAGGGAAAAAGAGACAGAGGAAAGCAATGGATAAGATATTTGAAGAAGCTAATCAGGTGGATGACGGAACGAGTATAGCATGGGGAAACAAGAGAAGGCGTGCTAAGAGCCACCAGGGATAGGGAAACGTGGAAGGCTATGATCGCCTACGTCCTGAGAGGACAAGGTACAAAGAAGAATTATAGAAATGGAAATAGAAATATTATAGGATATGCGTTGTGGATATGCGTTATAGGATATGCGTTATAGAAATATTATAGGATATGCGTTGAATTCGTTGCATTTACTTACGCATGATATGAATCCATCACTTCTCCCCTCAGATTTGGGTTAAATAGCAGGACAGATTGTGTTCTATAGCTTTGATTGGCAACCAGTATATCGCAGAAAGAAATTGCATCCTGTATGCGTTATGGTTCAATGGATATCGGCTCGGAACGATAAATCGAGGAACCGAGTTCGAATTCCAGTTGAATCCATTGCATTCACTTGCGCACAAATGCGCTTAGGAAAGGTATTAATCCGTCTCTTCCCTCCAGTTATGGGTTAAATAGCAGAGTAGATTGGGTTCAATAGCCTTAGCTGGCAACCAATCTACCGCAGAAAGCAATGGCAACCTACTGCGGGATAATCTTCTGCCCAGTCAGTCATGTCTCTTTCGAGACATGATCGCCCAAGCGTGTATCACCTATGGCACTTAACTGACTGACTGTGGGAAAATATTCTACCTAGTCAGTCATTGATCGAAAGAAACATGATCATCCAAGTGTGTATCACGTATGACATTTAACTGACTGATCTGGATAAAAGAATTGAATAGCAGGACAGATTGGGTTCTATAGCCTTGGTTGGCTACCAGTCTACCGCAGAAAGAAATGGCAACCTACTGTGGGAAATTATTCTGCCTAGTCAGTCATGGATCGAAAGAGACACGATCACCCAAGCGTGTATTACGTATGGTATTTAAGTGGTTGCTTATAGAAATAGTAAATGTATATGTGCGTTTTTGGTGCAGTGAATACCGATTCGGAATGTCAAATCGTGGAGCAGAGTTCGAATTCCAGTTGAATTCCTTGCATTAACTTACGCAGAAATACCATTGGAAAAGGCATTAATCCGTATCTTTCCTTCAGTTAAATAATAGGACAGATTGTGTTCTATAACCTTGGCTGGCAACCAGTCTACCGCAGAAAACAATGGCAGCCTACTTCGGGATAATCTTCAGCCAAGTCAGTCATGTCTCTTTCGAGACATGATCTCCCAAAGCGTGTATAACGTATGGTACTTAACTGACTGAAATGTATATACTTTATTTTGAAGTAAAAATAATGCAATAAAAATATACTTGTATTTAACAACTACATTATAAGGAACATTTTTGTACACTAACAAGCAAAATATTTCATCATAAACCATCTAAAAATATGAGTAATTAATAAATTTTTTAATTTATTAAAAGGTGGGTGATTTATTAAATGAGATCCGTGTAGTCAATTCTGCTCTGTGATGATATTTTTATATTCGTCTTCATCGGTATCACCCCTTTTCACAATGTCGGGTCTATTACTAATATACTACATTTATATCAATATATTACTATTTCATATTATTAATATTTAAAATTAATATTATTATTTATTATTAATATATTAAATTAATTTATATAATAAATTATAATCTTTTATATAATTTTTCTTTAATATTTCTAATATATATATATATATATATATATATACGTAATCCTTCCTTTATATATTCTTCTCAGTTTTTATTCAACTTTCACAAACAAAAGATCCGATAGAGTAAAAGGGACGCTAATTTACATCACTTGATCTCATTTTCCGCTATTAGGGTTGTTTATTATTATTATTATTATTATTATTATTATTATTAGTAGTAGTAGTAGTAGTAGTAGTAGAATTTTAATGTGACGTAACTTACCGTCAGCCAGTCAGTTAAGTGCTATATGTGATAAACGCTTGGGAGATCATGTCTCGAAAGAGACATAATTGACTGGGCGGATGATTTTCTCCGCAGTTGGTTGCCATTACTTTCTGCTGTAGACTGGTTGCCAACCAAGGCTATAGAAGCCAATCTATCCTGGAGTATAAAAGATAGATTAATACTTGCCCAATGGTATTTGCGCGTAAGTGAATCCAACGAATCCGACCATAATTCGAACTCGGCTCTCCGATTTCTGGTTCCGAGCTGAGATCCACTGAGATTACTGCAGTATTTCCAAGTCTCAGTTGTAACTACCGTTCTGAAAGGAAACCGTTCAATGGATCACTAAGATATTACTGTGGACATCTGCGGCACCCGAACTAACGCTTTATATGATTGGTTATTTTTGGAACAGATTTTCGCTTTTCTTCGGTCTGATAATCGTGATACAATGCTTTGTTTGATGTGGTTGCCTAATTTGGACATCAAATAAAGAGGGAAGGAATAATCGAAAAGTGGGTCGAGTTTCGTTATTTCAAATAAGGTTTGAAAGAGGAAAAAGGTTTTCTCATCTGAAATCGTCGGACCAATTTACTGTTCTTATTCTCTGATAATGTCCTGTATGGACATCCGTATTTTCAAAACCGGCACGTTTATGCACATACAAAAAAAAAAAAAAAAAGGAAATCGAAATTCTTTTTAAAATATTGGGAATCGTTGAATTGCTGTAAGCTTCTCCATTTATGATTAGTGACTATAGTTTTTACTTAATAACAATATCACATAACCGCTATACACTAATGCATAATTTTACAAGATTTAAAATTTTATAAATTATTATATTTAAAATTTTGAAAAAATCAAAAACGTTCTTATAAGTATTCATTATTCACAAAAACATTTTTTTCTAAATACAATAATATTCAAAATATATCTTTATGTATCTGTTGCTTCAAGTCTCCTCTTCATTTTTGAGGAGATTGTCCAGCACTCATTGCCATACAGGAGGACAGATATCTCATTAGAGTTTATTACTTCTTTTACTGTTTCTAGCAAAAGTTTTCTATATCTTAATACTCCGCTTAGCTTTAGAAATGCTTCTTTGGCTATCCCAATATGCTTTCGAACTCAGCGTCGCTTTTTAAACCCCTTGTTAAAACAATTCACATTTATTTACATTTCCACACTTTTTTTTCTGTTTTGGTACCTCCGATTTGGAATTCAGATTTTGGGCTCATACTTTTGCTAACAACCATGCATTCTGTCTTCTTGCAGTTGGTGTTTAGTCCTTTCTTCTCGCTTTCCTTCACTACCTTCTGTAAGGATGTTTGGTAGCTTCCTTTCGGGGTCTGCTATCAACACTGTTTTCATCTGCATACCTTATGTTGTTAAGGTTGTAGCCGTCAAGAATGAATCTTGGTAGGAACTTTAATGGAACTATATTTGGTGAAGTATCTTATTGGTTATTCTGTACATCTCAGAAAGCCATATGGATACACAACAACAATATTCATCATTATATACACTATTTATACTCGGAAAAATTTCCTCATCTTTGTTTTTGTTATTACAACGTTTCGCCCGTTGTGCATCCTGACCTTCCTCAAGTGTATATCAATTAGGGTAACTTACAGGGAATTCTAAACTGAAGCCTTCATTTTGTCTATGGAGATAGACTGCTCTCATTGACCTGCACATGTCTAGGGATATCGTCTAAATTTTGCTTTTATTTAGTGTGCAGTGCACACTGCCAGATCTAGGGGTTGAAATCACTGACTAAGTCACCAAAATCACAAAACGAACTAGGCCATTGAACAATATTCATCATCATCATTATCAGTCCTATGGCTGGATGTCGTCGTAGTGTCGTTGGGTAGCCGAATATCTGACCAGCTCCCTCCATATGCCTGGTAGAAACTCATTCATCCTTTGGGTTTTCCTTTATCCTCCTCCTCCTACTCTTTTTTCTTCCTCTGTATCCCCATCCCCTTTTCCTTCCTTTTCTTTTCCTCCTCCTCCTCTTTTTATTACTCCTAATCATCAGCCACCTCTTTTCATCCTTCTTCCTTTTTTACCTTCCTCCTCCTCTTCTATTTTCAAGCTTCTCATCCTTTATTATCTTCTTATTTTCTTTTTTTATTCCCCTCCTTCTCCATCTTCTCTTTTCTCCCTTCTCCTCTCCATCCCTTCTTTTACTTTTTGTCCTCTTGTTCTCCTCGCGTCTTTTTTATATTTTCTCTATCTTCTTTTTATTTTCTTTATTCTTTCCTTCTTCTCCTCCTCCTTCTTGATTACTTGTTTTCGACTTTCTCCCTCATTCTCTCTCTCACTTTCTCTTCGTCCCCTTCTTCATCTCCTCCAGTGCCTGCTTTTTTTATTCCTTTTCTCTATCCTCTTTTTTTGTATTGGCGTATTTTATCGAACGCCTTTGATAAGGTTGATAAGCTGTCAAAAACGAATTAACCAATAAATCACTTCTGAAGCAGTCAATAATCAAGGTAGTCACCAGGCTCGGTGATCTGAGGTCATCCGATATTTTAAACTGATATAGCCTGTGGTATACATCAGGATAAGTAATGGTCTATTTTTGAATGTCTGTGCCGTTTTGGTAACGTTTGTTCTTTAAAAAGTGTATTTGTTCGGCTTATTAGTATTTCATTAAATCACAGGAGTGAAAATAACATTTGCACTCCAACCAAAAAGGACTCTGTCTGTTCCCTCCGGGCGTATACACGCTTCTGACCCACCCGTCCTCGAGGTCATACGTGACTAGAATAGGCCTTGCGTAAATGTTCTTTTTTCTACTCAATGGTGGCCAAAATTATTATGGCTCGCCCAGTGCGGTTGGCATAGCTGCCTAGCAGAGTAAAAGTCGAGAGGATAATCGGACAAGCAAACAAATTTTCATTCACTAAATGAAGTAGATGTTACAGAATTGAAGTGGCCAAATCGGGAAGTTCTTTTTTTTATTATTATCGACAAGAAATTGTTGAAGTTTGGCAAATTATTCGAGCCAAGACTGCCAAAGCAATCTTTTAGGTTCATATCTGTTTCAATCATTGTTATTATTAACTAGCAGTATAGCCCGGCGTTGCTCGGGTGTAATGAAAGTTTTAAAACTAATCCATAGTCCTGGAGCTGAGACTCTTTGGAAGTTGGCACGAAAGACTAAAAAGCAATAGTTGTTTCCAGTTTAAGCGAAACCGTAGACTGAAAGAAAAATGAATGGATGTAAGTCAAATTTTGATTTCCTGGTATCGATATCAAATAAGTGTTTTTCGTCGTAAACTGAATTTTGAAGGCTAAATAAGGCCTCTGAGTCAATAGTATCATGGCTGAGACTAAGAACTACAATTATACTTACTTAGATCCAAACCCGAAGTAAAAACTAAAATAAAAGGGCTGAAAAAATACAGCCATAAAGGCACATAAACAGACACACACACAAACATCTTGCCTTTTATATATATATATATATTATTGATTTTCTGCACTATTGTAAGAACTGCAACATTGAAACTTCTGAATATCGTTTCTTATGTCTTTGTCTATGATTGTATAAACTTTGATTAAAATCGGACCACTCCTTCTATAACCCGATTTTTTCCATTATTGATTTTCGATATTTATCGGGAGTACCTCGACACAAAACCTAGCTAAGAACACTCGCAGATGCTTATAGTACAACTGTGTAAATTTTCAAGAAAATCGGTTCAGCCGTTTTAGAGTTTATAGGTCATGGACACACACACAGACACACAGACAAAGTTCCATTTATAGATAAGTTTAGATTAGATTACTCATCTCATATATAAATACAAATTATACCAGAAGATTAATGACAACATTTTGAGTTCTGGAGATGTTAAAACATAGTAAGTAGAACGGGGAAACATAAACTGGAACCATTTTGGAAAGAAGAACGAAATGAAAAAAAAACCGCAGTGAATGTTAAAAAAAAAAAACTTTCAGAATCCATTTGGAGCCAACAGCAATGAATTTCGATGAAATCACAGAGACCCTAAGGATTTTACGTCTACATGAGCAGGGAAATATCTGGCTCATCTTTTTCAGTTGGACTCAGAGGTCGGTGGTTCTATTCTATTGTTCTGTGAGATGGAAGTTCAATCAGCTCTTTGAGAATCTGGTTTATAAATATCCCAACATTTGCCAAAATCAGCATTTATTTCTCTCCCTTTCCCTTTCCTCTTTTCTTTATTCTCCTCTTTCTCTCGCCTTGTCTCTCCTTCTCTTTCTGTCGGTTTTAAAGTTTGATTTTTTTTCTAACAACTCTTGTAAATAAAATAAAAAAGAAAAGAAAAAAGGTAGAGTAATGGATAGCGGCTCAAATTGAGGAATCAGAGGGACGAGTTCGAAATCAAGTCGGATTAAGGTCGTCGGTATGACGGTAAACTGCACCCAGCAGCAAAGCCTCTGATTGGTTGTGAGGAGTATAGAACAACCTCTTAATCACTGTTGTTCCCAGATCCACCCTGACCCGGGCTGGTAGCACCTGATAGAGTCCCAGCTATGAGCAAATAGTTAACCCCCAAACTAGGGCCAAAACATTATAAAAATATATTTTTATAGAATTATATACATAAAAATAGACTTTTATAGCAAAAACATATATTTTTGAAAGATAAATGTAACCAACAATACGTTTTGAAGGAAAAAATATTACCATAACACATTTTTGAAGAAATAATATCAGCAATACATTTTTTACATAAAGCTAGCAGACATCTTCAGTTTTCTAAGATAAAAAAATAACAAAAATATTTTTCTATCAAAATCTAAGTAAACCAACAATCTCATTATAACCAAACCTTAAAAAAATATCTTAAAATCCTACATTTTTGGCACTAAATAACCCACAGGTTGATAAACCGTTAAACAAAACTCAAACTCAAAACTCTAATCGGATTCAATAAAATTCATACCCTAGAATTCATGAATGAATGAATCCATCTATTCTCCCCCAGGCTATGAGCTGGTTTCTACCTCGGGTGGCAACCGGTATAGGAGAACTATCGTGTCCCAAGAATACCACTTCTACTGCGGCTGCATTACATGAGGTATAACGAGTCTAACGTTATACGGAATATCTTGAAGAATAACGAATTTTTAAAAAAATTCTTTTCCTTAAAAGTCTTTTTGCTTTATTTTCTCAATTTACAAAAACCGTAATTTGTTGTTCCCACACAATCTCGTTTTACTTGCGCGCGCGCACACACACACACACACACACACACACACACACACACACACACACTAATCTTGGAATTATTTCGAACTTTTGTTCTCATCTTGGTTGATATAGGTGTTATAATAGACACAACGTTATATATATATTTGAAATTGGAGAGTCAGGTTCGAATTCCAGTTGAATTCGTTGCATTCACTTACGCGCAAATACGCTTCTCCCTCCAGTTATGCTTAATTGGCAGGACAGATTGGGTTCTATAGCTTTGGTTGGCAAACAGTTTATTGCAGAAAATAATAGGAAAATATTATGCCCAGTAAGTCTTGTCTATTTCGAGACATGATCGCCCAAGCAAGTGTTCCGTATTTCACTTAATTGACTGATATATATAGTCATCCTTAAAAAGGATCTGTTTCGCTGTATCACAGCTCATCAGTACTGTAAGACATCCGATTGCTTTTTACTCAGGATTGAAACCCGACCGAATTGGCGTCAGTCGGCGATTCTACCTCTGAGCTATGGGCGCTCGATAGAAGGAGGCAGACTTTTTAGCGTGTACATTATCATTATACACACGCCCAACAACTGAGTGTTCTAATTCATTGAGAGAGAGAGAGAGAGAGAGAGAGTGTGTGTGTGTGTGTGTGTGTATCGAGGCAGCAGATAATTTTCTACACATATACTATTAAATATAAGAGACAATGAATGTCTATTATGTTTAATCATGAGCCGTTCTAAACATCGTATTTTGGTTTTAATTTCAGGTGAAAATAAAGACAAAAATTGTTCAACATTTGGATATCTGTTGTAAACGTTTCGTTCTCTCACGTGGTGTGACGTCAGAGAACCGCATTACAAATTTACGAACTGCGTCTGTTATTCGATGAGTGATATCGTCGCATAGCTATGTTTTATACCAGCATAGGATAATATCTTTGATGGTGGATGCCTTTATGTTAACGTCCCTGTAACCTCTCTGAAGATGTCTCATGTGAGCCGAAAGCTTAGAACCAGCAGAATAAATAATATCTAAATGTTTGTAGAATTTTTGTTTAAACATAATATACATTCATTACCTGTTATATTTAACAATATATACTTAGAATATATATATATATCTGAGAATTCAGATAAAATTTAGAGGGGAAATAGCTATTTTCAACATGTCATTTAAAGACATGCATACTCAGCCCCTTTTAAACAAAGAATAAGGAAAAATTCTAATCCCAGAGGATTGTTCTAGTAAAGGAAGTTGTTGGAGGTTATTCGTTTTTATAGTGTTAAGCTAGCGGAATTTTAGTAGTAATTCCTACTTTGGTAGTGGGAGGTATGTGGCTTGACCCTTGAGTTAGTTGTGGTAGGTAGTAGGGAAGTAACTGCTTAGCCAAATCTTAAAAAACCTTATTGTGACTAATTGAAAAAATATGATAATTATTGCAATTTATACTTATTTTTATGACAACACATACTAATGATCTCCCTCCCTTTATTTAGGAGTATATTCAGGTATTGAAATTTCAAAATATATATCAGAGATGAGGTATTTTAATTACGCTATTTATATTGTCCTCATCTTTGTTGCCATCTTACGGTCCGTACTTTTTCGGTTTTTTTTTTTATTTCGAACTGAACCCTCTGTTTTGTTCACTGGGTAAATGATTCTAGTCATGCCTCTTCTAGATTTTTCAGTATCTCAACTCCCTAAGTTTTTCGTTCGCCTCTGCTGTAGCAAGGTATTGAATTCAGGACTTTTTGGTCAAGTGGAACAAACCAGTAATACACTGGGTCAGGTTCTTGAGGGTATCAGTATATGAATTTTTGGGGATTTATTAATCTAATGTCTCTATAACCATTTTTACCTGAGCTGATATTACAATTGTTGTTCTTTGTAATTGCTCTGCTATGGCATTCTGTATCATTTTTTCCAAGAAGAGATAGCATTAGATTCTACATCACTAAACCCAGTTCTATAACTGAGATACGTAACCTACCGGACATAATTATTAGGCAACCCTAGTTTTTTTTTAAAGAAATGATGTATACTTTTAGTATTTATTGATATATTAAAATAGAATGGCTCTGTTGTTATTATTACTTTGCAAAATTGTACAAGGCAAGGAAGCAAAGATGAAATTTTCCGAATCACCCTAAATTTTCTTCATTCTTTCATTGATGAAACTGCAATATAGGTAAATATTAAATATTTATAAACTCATTTGATGCACATGTTATTGTGAAATATTAACAAAAGAACCATTATATTTTCATTTACAACTATTCACTTGGCAATAAATACTAAAAATAGTATGAAATACATCGTATTTTAAAACACTGGAGTAGCCTAAAAATTATAGCCGGTAGTGTAGATGACACCTTGATACTCTGGCCACACCAGAAAGACATCTAGCTACTACTGATCATGGGAACTCAATAAGAACATCGATACAGTTAACAATGGAGAAAGAAAAGAACAGCAAACTAGCATTACTGGATGTACTATTATCTAGAACGGAGCATGGTTTTAAGACATCGCAAGCCAACATTCACAGGACAAAACCTTAACCTCAATACCCACTACCCATAGAGTTTAAAGAAAGGGATCGTCTACTGCTTACAACATCGAGCAAAAATTATAAGTGGTGATCCATGGATATGGTAAGTATAAGTAGTACTTTAAAACTTAACAACTACCCTGTTTCCATAACAGCGGCTCCAAAAATTTGGGATAGAACGGCACAAGAGGATAACAGCACTCAGAAAACAGCTTCTGTTTGCCGAACTGTTATGGTGCATTATCTATAGGAATGAACCTTTCCTCCGTCAATAAATACTAACCTATCTGACTTCCGGGAATGCAGCTGTGAGGCAGTCGTGTGACAGTCTAGAGACAGCCGAGACGCAGCGTAATTATACCGTTCGAACTTATACTTATACTTGCTGATTACTAACACTTATTAATGCATATATGTTTTGTTATTCTAGTACACAGAAAAATAAAAATGAATGTTTTTTTATATTCATTTCACCCAAATCAAGACAGGAATTCTACTGGTGCACAGGGCGTACTGTTGGAAAAAAAAAAACAAGTTAAAGGGGATGTCGAAGAAAGGTTAAAAAATGAATGGAAACCAACTAGATACACGATGACAACTGACGAAGCATTTAAAGTGTTGGAGATTTTAGTTATGAGGAAAGTAAGCAAATGGTAGTGACTTCTACAAACGGGAGGTGCAAAAAATCTGTTAGCGTAGAAGAGGGTTTATTATAACTATTTCGACGGTAAAAAGGTGGAACCTTGATGACAAGTAGCACGCGTAAGTACATGTGGACAGGAGACCAGGGCAGTTGCTATAAAAATATGACAGAAGGGAGCTACATTACGTTGGTGAGAAAGTGCTTGGAAGCGGGCTGCCAAGTCAAGGTCGGTTATATTGCAGATTCTTCTTTGGATTTTGTTGAGAACCTTATTATAAATAGTAGGAGCACCTGAACAGATATGGCAACAGTATTCAATACACGGATAAATGATTCGATAAATAAAGGTTCAAAATGGAATCTGACGAAAAAAAAAACTTCCTGGTCCGACACAGTGAGCCAACCTTCCTAGCAATAGATGCAGCTATAGATTCGATGTAGTCATTCCATTTGAGGTCATTTGAGAGAGAAGCCAAGGAAGTGCAGTGCGTTGCTCTCTGGGAGATTAGCGTCATACATTCTGAGGGTAGGCAGGAAAGTTTCTCTATGCTGGCTAAAGGAAAACAGCTCCGTTTTGGAGGCATAAAAATTTACGAGCCATTTCCTACGCCATTCAGTCACATTGAAATTGAACAAAATATGTGAAAACTGTTAAGGGTGATATGCAAAAAATTTGGATTCAGTCGAAAGCGTAAGAACATGAAGCTGTCACACAGAATGTAAACTGAGGAAACGCGATTATTTTTTTTTTAATCATTTAACCCCGAGCAAGGTATTCCACTGCCACTATTGTCACGCCGGAGAGAAAGTGACTGCAGCCGGTCTGCCAAGTCTGTATCGATCACATTACAGATTCTCCGTTGTATTTTGTCAAGAACCCCAAGGGGAATAGCAGGGGCACCCGACCATATGTGGCAGCAGTATTCAATACATGGGCGGATGGTAGATTTATATAAGTGCAGAATAGATTCAAACGGGAAAAACTTCCGAATCCTTCACAGAGAACCGACTTTCATAGCAGTGGATTTAGCAATGGATTCAATATGGTTATTCCACTTGAGGTCCGCTGACAGTGTGAGGCCAAGGAAGCGTAATGTTTTACTCTCTGGGAGGCAAGCCTGTTCAATGCTAATGGGAGGTAGGTGCGATTGTCTATGATAGTCAATTGATAGCAGCTTCGTTTTGGAAGCATTGAACACTGTCTGAAGGCATGAAAACAAGCATGTTGTAGCATTAAAGTCAATGTCAAAAACAGAAACGTGTAAATTAAGTGAAAAAGGTAGATAAAAACTTAATTTCAATAAAAATAAATACCAATAAATAAATGCATCTACATGAGATATATAGATAGATAGATAGATAGATAGATAGATAGATAGATAGATAGATAGATAGATAGATATGAACAGACTGAAATAGATAGATATGAACAGACTGAAATAGATATAGAGATAGATAGATAGATAGATAGATAGATAGATAGATATGAATAGATAGATAGATAGATAGATAGATAGATAGATAGATAGATAGATAGATCGATAGAGAGATAGATAGATAGATAGATATGTACAGACTGAAATAGATAAATAGATATGAACAGACTGAAATAGATAGATAGATATGAACAGACTGAAATAGATAGATAGATAGATAGATAGATAGATAGATAGATAGATAGATAGATAGATAGATAGATATGAACAGATTGAGATAGATAGATAGATAGATAGATAGATAGATAGATAGATAGATAGATAGATATGAACAGACTGAAATATATAGATAGATATGAACAGACTGAAATATATAGATAGATATGAACAGACTGAAATAGATAGATAGATAGATAGATAGATAGATAGATAGATAGATAGTGAACAGACTGAAATAGATAGATACAAAAATATGAACAGACTGAAATAGATAGATAGATAGATAGATAGATAGATAGATGATAACAGACTGAAATAGATAGATAGATAGATAGATAGATAGATAGATATGAACAGACTGAAATAGATAGATAGATAGATAGATAGATAGATAGATAGATGAACAGACTAGAAATAGATAGATAGATAGATAGATAGATAGATAGATAGATAGATAGATATGAACAGACTGAGATAGATAAAGATAGATATGAACAGACTGAAATAGATAGATAGATAGATAGATAGATAGATAGATAGATAGATAGATGGATATGAACAGACTGAAATAGATAGATAGATAGATAGATAGATAGATATGAACAGACTGAAATAGATAGATAGATAGATAGATAGATAGATAGATAGATAGATAGATAGATATGAACAGACTGAAATAGATAGATAGATAGATAGATAGATAGATATGAACAGACTGAAATAGATAGATAGATAGATAGATAGATAGATAGATAGAACAGACTGAAATAGATAGATAGATAGATAGATATGAACAGACTGAAATAGATAGATAGATAGATAGATATGAACAGACTGAAATAGATAGATAGATAGATAGATAGATAGATAGATATGATATGAACAGACTGAAATAGATAGATAGATAGATTGATAGATAGATATGAACAGACTGAGATAGATAGATAGATAGATATGAACAGACTGAGATAGATAGATAGATAGATATGAACAGACTGAAATAGATAGATAGATAGATATGAACAGACTGAAATAGATAGATAGATAGATATGAACAGACTGAAATAGATAGATAGATAGATATGAACAGACTGAAATAGATAGATAGATAGATATGAACAGACTGAAATAGATAGATAGATAGATATGAACAGACTGAAATAGATAGATAGATAGATATGAACAGACTGAAATAGATAGATAGATAGATATGAACAGACTGAAATAGATAGATAGATAGATAGATAGATAGATAGATATGAATAGATAGATAGATAGATAGATTGATAGATAGTATTTGTATTTATCTATGTTGATATGTTTATGCATTTAAAACTTTTTCCATCTATCAGATCATATTCATATCTATCAATAGCCGCCGGCACTTTTGTTTCTCTTCCCATTCAGTATATTTCAAGGCACTTGACTTTATTTGGTACTTTTCTTTATCTTCTCAAAATTCCTCTCCTTCTCTTCTCACTTTGTATTGTTCTTATTATCAAACTTTTTGTTCATTTTTTTGTTGGCATTTCACTTCACAATTTTCCATAGGTCTTTTCCCCTTATCCCTTGCTTTTCAGGTTAACCTATGGAATTATCTTTCCAAGTCCCCTCCACATCTCTCCGCGCATAATCATCATCTTAGCTCTGTCCTTATGAACATGACTCACCCTCTTAAAAAAAGAAAAGAAATTAATGAATAAAAAAATAGCCGTCAGAAATCTGCTGTGATTTTCATCGACTCTAACCACAAGGACGCCATGCCCTGAAATGCCAAGAACCCAGGGAAAGATTATGATCGAATCTATATCCCAACGCACAGCATTCCCTGTCGCAACAAACAACGATTGGAGGAGCGTATCAAGGCTGCTCTATGCCAGCACATGGTCGCTTCGATGACCCGCTTGCCTGCACATGACACATTTTTTTAGTAATCTTTTATATATATATATATATATATATATATATATATATATATATGTTACAGAAATTAACGAATTTTAACGAAACTTGGTTATAAATAACCGACAATTTGAAATTAATATATACTCGTACGCACAGACAAACACAGAGAAAAATAAAGACACCGACACGCACACAAAAACACACTACACGCAGAGAGGCATACAGGCATATATACAGAGACACATAAATACAGACACAAATAGACACACACCAAGAGAAACACTGATTCAGACGCGTAGACACGCACACACATTTCCGTAGAGTTTTATAATATGCATTTTTGTAGGTATATTTTCTTTTTTAATATATATATATATATATATATATATATATATGAACTAAATCTAAAAGTTAGCCAAAAGTCGACCGCGGTTTCACTCAACATCTGTATTATTGTTACAATATATATATATATATATATATATATATATATATATATATAAACCATCCACAGACGAGCCTGTTGCGCTGTATCACAGCTCTTCAAGGCGGCTAGATTAGCTACTTCCTGAGGAATCATTCGTGGTCGAGTGGTCTAAGATGAACCAGATTAATTGGGGGCTTCCCCTATGTTGATAGGGGTAGCAGGTTCGAATCCTGCCGAATGACACGCATTTTCGTAATTCAACTTCTTGTAAATAATCTGGTCGATAGGAAAAAATATACTGTTTTATTAAAAACAGAAGATCAACTCAAATGTTTAAAAATAATGTTCAAAGAAATAAATTATACATATTGTGTTTGAACATTATTTTTTATCGATACTCGTATTTAAGTAGATATTCTGTTTTTAATTAAACAGTATTATATAATTATATATACCCGCCTGATTATTTACGATAAATTTTATTACGAAAATGTGTGTCATTCGGCAGGATTCGTTTAGACTGGAGGTCATTCGTGGTCGAGCGGTCTAAGATGTTGCCAGATCAAATGGTAGCTTCCCCTATGTAGATAGAGGTTGCAGGTTCGAATCCTGCCGAATGACACACATTTTCGTGATAAAATATATCGTACATAATCAGGCCGGTAGATATAATTATATAATACTGTTTAATTAAAAACAGAATATCTACTTATATACGAGTATCGATAAAAAATAATGTTCAAACTATATATATATATATATATATACACGAATGGCCGTGCCGTAAAAAATGACGGCATTATATTTATATAAATATATTTATATTTATTTCCTAGTTATAAAATAACGGCTACATAAGGAATATATATATATATATACAAAGCTCTAAGCCCGACGGGAGGGACATATATATATATATATATATATATATATATATATATATATATCATCCGCAGACAGATTTGTTTTGCTGTATCACAGACCATCAGCACAGTTAGACATCTGATTGCTTTTAGCCAGGATTGAAACGCGACCGAAATGACAACAGTCAGCAACTCTACCGCTGAGCAATAGGCGCTCGGTAGGAAAAGGTACGCTTTATAGATAGATAGATAGATAGATAGACAGATAGATAGATAGATAGATAGATAGATAGATAGATAGATAATGAAGACTTAGATAGATAGATAATGGAGACTAAGATAGATAGATAGTGATGCCAATCCGTAAACGGATAGTATAATCCCAAAAAGATCTATTTAATATAAAATATTAAGCGATAGATCTGTATAGAAAGCTCAATAGATATTATTCAGTGCAATATATATATATATATATATATACAAATGATGTCACAACGGTCTTTAGTGTAATAGAGAGTATGGTAAAATATAGTTTGAAGTTCTTAATGGTAAATCTGTTTCATATCATCCATGGCAAATTGTCAGCCGGTCTAAAAAATAACTTATAATCTGTGGTTAACTGGGGGCAAGAAATGATTTGGTAATTTAAACACCTTCGAATCGAAACAGCGCCTTTTTTAATCATTTGAGAAAATATTTTTGCCATTCATCAACATGGCTGATGCTAATCTCAATGAGAGATAGTAAATTTGCCTTCAGATTTCAGCTAATATTTTCCGCTGTCATGAAGGGAAACGATTGTGTCGAGTTAGACAATTTTACTTTCTAGAATCTATCTTACATTTTTATAAGTCTACCAATTGTCCATGCATTGGATATTGCTGCCACATCTGGTCTGCTATTTAAAGATTTTTGATAAAATTCGAAAAGGTATCTACGATGTGGTTAGTCCCTGACCTGTCAACTCGGCTTCAGTCCATTTTCGACCGCCGTACCTTAGCTTTCCTGTGCCTTTTCTGTAAATATTTTCATGACAATTTTCTGGTGCTTCTTCTTCTTCTTTGGAACCTAGACTTTATGGATTTAACCGCAAACCAAGAATGGCGGTAAGATCTCATCATTTTACAAATTAAATAATTAGATGTAAGCGTAAGTTTTATGCTAAAAGTTTATTTTCCAGCTTGTAAAAATTTCGCTTTCAATTAAAGTATGATTTTCCAAAAATTAAATCGTTATCATCTGCTGTTTTTATTCCTGTTTTTTATTTAGTCTTTCTGATTAATAATGCTTCATTTTCCTCATGTTCTCTCACACCTGCGTCTTAGTGGCTTTATTGCTTTACTTGGGCAGATAGGATGAAAAAAACATTGAAAGGTGGGGGAAAGAAGTAACAAACAAAATTTCAAGTGTCAACAGACGTATATATATATATATATATATATATATATATATATATGTGTGTGTGTGTGTGTGTGTATGTATGTATGTATGTATGTATGTATGTATTGTAATTTTGTTATTACAATTGTTTATAAAAGCATAATATCACTACACAAAAGTTTTCATATTTCAGAACAACACTGTTCATCTTCAGATGATATATTAAACTTAATAGTGAAAATGATTTTTTAATCGTTTTTAAAAATAAACCATTTTCACCATTTATTTTAACATATCACCTGAAGAAGGACAGCATTGTTCTAAAACATGAAAATGTTTGTGTAGTGATATTATGCTTTTATAAACTATTGTAATAAAATTACAATATTAAGCTCCATCCTGTATCGAGCACTCTTTATAAAAGTAAATGCTTGGACAGTGGGTTTCTTTTTTGTCATATATATATATATATATATATATATATATATATATATATATATATATTATATTATATTATATTTTAGAACATGTAAATAATTTTTTTTTTATATCCACTACAAATAGTACATTTGTTTCGACATTGAAACTACAATGTCTCATCAGGCGGTGTGGACAGGAATGGAAAGCCTCTTTTCTTATATTTGGTCACTTGTGTGTGGGATGTTGGTGAGGGTTAGTGATAAGGGAACAAGTCTTGTGGATTGACCGTTAGAGTTTTGAAGAAAGTGGTGTGGGTAGTGAATATGGTTGATTAATGAGTGTCTTTGAGTTTTCTAGACAGATTTAACATTCGCAGTTAGAATGTAAGTTTTTATTATCTTGCGACTACACTATATCCTTTGGATTTCTTAGATGAGTAGGTAAGGGGTGGGATGCTTATTTTGTACAGAATAATTTTGTATTTAATCAGAGTTTTTATAATTAATCTAAATTTGTATATTTAATCTTAATTTTGGATATAGGAAGTCGATTTTTCCTATTAAATTTTAATTTGTAGTGGATATATATATATAAATTCTGTACATTTTCTAAAATATAATTTATAATAAATATTCACAACTCTGTATATTATATATCGAGCACTGTTTTAAATTAATGTTTTGGACGTTGTAAAAAAATTTTCTTCGTTCTGTATTCAGTCGGATATATATATATATATATATATATATATATATATATATATATATATATTAAAATAAATTTTCAAAATTCAAAAATGTTGAATGAACATTTCAACATGAAATCCATAAGAGAGATCTCACGTATCCTCAGCAACAGTCCATATTCGAAAAATAAGATTAAACAGAGAAGTAAATAAATAAATAAATAACGGTTAAGATTTGAGAAATTTACGTCACAAAAAGTTTTTTTGTAAATCAGTCTATTTTTGGATTTTACTTTTAGATAGAGTTGTAAGTGAAGAGATGGAAAATTTGGCATGTCTAGCTTTACAAAGGAAAAGGGTTAAGGAAGGGAAGTCGTTAAATTGAGAATTGGGTCTGTAATTTTAATTACATTGAGCTCTCCTCCTGTATCATATTTTAATATTAAAATTTTTAATATTAATTAGGATCAGGTTCTTGGGATTTACCTTCATACGTTTTGGATGAAATTATTTTAATAATATATATATATATATAAATATATATATATATACATATATATATATATATAGGCTCCCCGACAAAATGGGGATAGGAGAAGATCCTAAAATAGTATCTTTGGAAATATTTCAATTGTCCTCACACAGTATACACTAAACAAGATTTGGCATTACCATTCACGTTTGTATTTCTTTGTCCAGGTAAAAAATTAACTGGGCGTATCAGTGGCTTTATTTAATGTATTTTGGCCACTTAACAAATCAATCTTCACGCGCTAATTTTTCGCTCGATTCGAGGCGAAAAGAAACATCGTTTTAAAACGAAATTTTCCCGAAGGATTGGGCTGAAGTATATCGTGGCGGAAATCTGAATGTGTGGAGTGGGTTCGAATTACGAGTGAAGCGCTTCTCTTCGCTGAGTCACTTCCGAGTGGCCTCAAGTCAATTATATCTGTCTTTTCTAATTGTTACTTACATATATATATATATAAGAAAAATTAATTAAGTCAGACAATGGAGTTGAAAATTTAGGTCGCAAAAGAGTACAAATTCGCATAATGTCAAAGTATGACACTTTTTAATTTTGTCTGCGAATACATACTGGGACTATACATTATTAAAATGGGTAGATAATATTTTTTAACAGCAAATTGTACATATATATATATTCAGATACTTTAATCCAAGT
>JBBBDQ010000891.1:2655000-2802500 GCA_037127315.1 Ascarosepion bandense | reverse complement strand
CCATAGCAATCAACCCGATACTTTTTGTTAAGACCTGGTATATGTTCATAAATATTTAGTCGTCTTGTTCTAATTATTTTCATTTTGAGGCCGGTAATCAAAGTAACGTACAACAAATCGGGGAACCGAGTTCGAATTCCAGTTGAATTCCTTGCATTCACTTACGCACAAAACCCTTGGGAAAGGTATTAATCCGTCTCTTCCCTCCAGTTATGAGTTAAATAATAGGACAGATTGGGTTCTATTGCCTTGGTCGGCAACCAGTCTACCGCAGAAAGCAATGCCAACCCACTGCGGGATAATCTTCTGCCCAGTTAGTCATGTCTCTTTCGAGACATGATAACGCAAAAGCGTGTATCACGTATGGCAGCTAACTGACAGACAGTAAAACGAAAAGGACAAACATAAAACAGAAACATGGTTGATTGTCTCTCGGCCTGATGATTGGCAGATATCAAAATTTGATTAGTCTTTCTGAAACGGAAATAAATACGAAATTTTTCTGATAATCTCTCTTGTTGTCCGAAACAATAAATTTACACTTACGTAACAATTATCGAAAAAAAAAAAGGTTTTACACTGGTTTCTATCAATATCATTATGTCGGAAATAAATCGGACAGTGCTATTTTATTAAAGGCTATGTTTATCTAGATTTTTTTGTCAAATTCAATACATAGCTGTTCCCATTTTTCCACAGGACTACAAAGTGGTATTCTAAATAATTTCAACAAGAGTAGATAAGTTCGTCTATCGTCCGGTTTGCTAGAGTATTGAGAGACAGAATCATTTTGCTGTAAACAACAAAAAAGAGTACTGGATTTTTACGTTATATCTGCCCTTTTATATGGCATCGAATGCGTGACAATCTCCTTAAAGATGATAACACTCGAAGCAACAAAAATACGGTTGCAAGGAAGGATGTTGAGGATACCATGGACGGAACATATGACCAACGACGAGGTTTTGGAAAAGATGAACACAAAAAAGTATACTTAACCTCTGGAAGAGACAGATGAAGTCTCTAGGATACGTAAAGAGGAAGGAGGGCTAGGAGAATCTAATATGAACAAGGCAGATATAGAGAAGGAGAGGTAGGGAAAAATAACACGCGACATACTTGATAGTCTTAAGCAAATGGATGGCAGATAAGGGTTTGGGAGAAATACTAATACAAAAGGCATTAAGAACAACAAGGGTTAGGAAGATGTGGAAAGACATAATCGCATACGTCCTGAAGTGACATGGCAAATAATAGAAGTTTATCAAGTTTTCCTTGTTTAGGATTGAGTATCCGGTTCCTTCTAAAATTTTCTCATTCTCTTTAATTCCAATTTCCGTCTTTGGGCATTTTCGCCTTGTTTGGGGTGAATTGTTTTTTTTTAAAATACTACTACAAATCCTACATTGTTTTCTACGTATCACTTTTCTTTAGGGGGTAGTCGATCCGCAATTTCCTATCCATTCTAGCACCTAGAAACATTAGGTTATTAACATATCGCCGCGTCGTTATTCACCTATCTATCTACAAAACCTAGTGAGGTAGGTCAGTCACTATTTCTGTAAGTTCCTCTTGCTTTAAATATTTCATGTGAATGTCAAATTCATCTATCATTCTTTCCTCAATTTGTGTCATAGAAATTTTAACAGTTTCATTCGGATTCTATGCATAAGCTTCCCTTTTGCTCTCATTTGGATTAACATTTCGTCAATGCTCACATGTTCCGTCCATAATATTCTCAGTATCCTTCTGTAGAATTAAATTTCAGTCTTTTTCTGATTATATGTGTCATTTTGCTTTCCATTTCCCCTAAGACTTCTTCATTGCTTAAATCCTCTGTCAATGGTGTTCTCAGCATCCTTCTGTAGAACCAAATTTCCGTCTCTTCCTGATTTGTGAGTGCCTTTTTGCTCCCATTTCGATTAAGAGTTCCTCGTTGTTTACAAACTCCGTTCATGATATTCTCAGCATCCTTCTGTAGAACATTTTTTTCTGATTCTGTACGTTCTTTTTTTCTATTTCCAGTAAACTTCTTCGTTGCTTACATGACCAGTCAGTGGTATTCTCAGAATCTTTCTGTAGAACTTTCATTTCACTAAAGACTTCCCTGTTGTTTACACACCATGATTATGGCATTCTCAGAAGTCTCCTGTAGTGAATTTTGTGCGTCCTTTTTTGTTTTTATTTCACTTAAGACTTCGTTGCTTACTTTTTTCTTCATATATTTTTAATTTTTAACGAATTTTTGGAGGTACCTATCTCTCTCTCTCTCTCTCCCTATTTCACTCTTTCTCTCTCTATATATATACATAGATGTGTGTGTGTGTATGTGTGTTTACGTATGCATGTATCTATGTTATATTTAAAATTAGATGAGTAAAATAAATATTATTTATATACATGTTAAATCTTATAAATATTTCAAATATAAATAGAAAATATTAAATGAAAAATTCTAGGCAACCACATTCTTGAAAACTTGAGATACAATACAAGATATAAAAATAAGAACAGTTTACACCAGAAATTTTGCACCCATATGATGAACATTTACAACTAGTGATGTACATACGTTTAGGACGCTTTTTATTACCCTGTATACATTTATGTGGTCCCTACACATTGTTTCTCGTGTGTGTGTGTGTGTGTGTGTGTGTGTGTGTGTGTGTGTGTGTGTGCAGATAGGTTTTAATATAATATATTTGGGCACTGATTTTTCGTTTAAAAATATGTCGTTTAATGTTGAGGATAATATATATATATACGTTCCGAGGTTTAAAGTGGTCATTCCGTTAAAATAACTGTCGATTTCAACTTCGATCAGGTTTTAGCAAAAATATCCTCATGCCTTACTCTCTCTCTATCTCTGTTTATATATATATATATATATATATATTCGCAGTAGCTTTAATAGCGTAGAATCATTCCTTCTAACTAACTCGCCCGATATCTTAGCTATATGTGAGACTAACCTTGACCCTTCTATCTCCTCCTCGGAGCTGTTCGTTCCTGGTTACCTTCCCCTCTTCAGGAAGAACTCCAATGTCCATATGCATGGTCTTGGTGTATATGTCAGCGAACAACTCCCTCTAGCCAGGGTCACATCTCTTGAATCCCTGGATCATTCTTTCATGTGCTTCCGTCTCTCACTTCTAAGCTTGGTTAGCTATCTCTTCTTCCTCTACCGCTCCCCCTCCTCCTCTGACTGTACGGTACTTGATAGCATCTCTACTAATATCGAGAGGGCCATTTCTTCTCACCCATCTACCCATATATTTGTGTTTGGAGTTTTTAACGCCCACCACACCAAGTGGCTTGAAAACTCAGCCACCGACCTTGCTGAGAACCGCACCATATATTTTTCAATAACCCAAGCTCTAACGCAAGTAGTGGACTTCCCCACGCGTTTCTCTAATAACCCTAACGGAAGGGTCTCTTTACTCGACCTTTACTTTGCTTCCATTCCAGACTCCTGCACTACCAGGCAGCTCTACCCACTCGGAAACTCTGACCACACCGTAGTTTCCGTCAACATCTAAATCCGCGCTAACTCTACCCAAGAAAACCAGACCAGCAGAATATCATACTGCTACCAGAGAGCAGACTGGGACTCGTTCCGAGACTTCCTCTGCGACGTCCCCTGGAACAACGTCTTCGATCTTCCTATCGAAGACTGTGCGTCTGAGCTCTCCTCTTGGGTTAAGGCTGGCATCGATGCTTTTATCCCGGCCAGGAAATTCCAACTAAAATCAAATTCGTCCCTCTGGTTCTCACCCGCTTGCTCGGCCGCCATTGCCCACCGGAACCATTTCTTCCGGCTCTATCGAAGATGCTCGTCGAACCAAAACAGGTGCCTTTTCGCCTCAGCATGTAATAAGTGTAAAAAAGTACTGAACGAAGCTAAGTGGGCGTTTGCTACCAGAATGAGGCAACGCATAGCATCCTCTAAGTTTGGCTCCAAAGATTACTGGCGACTCTGCAAAAGCGTGCTCAACAAAAGCAAGACTTCAATATCCCCACTAATCAATGAATTTGAAGTTCTCACCTCCCCAGCGGACAAGGCTGAATGCATTGCCCGTATATTCTCCACTAATTCGACACTGGGCTCGTTAAGAATACCTACACCCGACTTCCCACCCAGAACTAAGGCTCAACTAAATAACGTCCACATTACACCCTCGCTGGTCTCCAAGATAATTGCACAACTTGACCTACACAAAGCGAGCGGCGGTGACGGAATCCCAATCACAGTACTGAAAAAATGTGCTCCAGAACTCTCCTTTGTCATCTCTAAACTCTATAACCTGCTCTAAACTCTATAAATCTGCTTCCTGTTTTCCTGCCTGTTGGAAGTCCTCCTCTGTAGTTCCTATATTTAAGAATTTTGGCGAACCCTCAGACCCCGCCAATTACCGTCCTATTAGTCTCCTTCCGATCTTCGGCAAAGTTTTCGAAGCCATTATCCACGCCGAGGTGATTCAGCATCTCACGGCCCACAGGCTTCTCTCTGACAAACAGTACGGGTTTCGCTTCACCAGGTCTACTGCTGATATGCTAACGACCATTACCGAGTACACATACCGGGCACTTGACAAGAATGGCGAAGCCCGAACCGTTGCTTTGGATATCTCCAAAGCGTTCGACAGGCATGCTGGCCTCATGTGCAAACTGCAGAGCTACGGGATAACTGGACATCTGTTTGACCTCATCCAGTCATTCCTATCTAACCGCACATTGAAGGTAGTATTAAATGGGCATGCCTCCCAAAACTACCATACGAACGCGGGCGTCCTTCAAGGTTCTATCCTAGATCCCACGCTCTTTCTTATGTACATTAATGATCTCCCCGACGCCATTAGATCCCAAGTAGGCATGTACGCCGATGACACAACAATCTACTCTCACCTCGATCAAAAACCAGGTCTGGACGACAAAGCGAACCTCGCTGCTGATCTTGAAAAGGACTTGCAATCCGTAGTGACCTGGGGTAGGAAATGGCTAGTAAATTTCAATGCTTCTAAAACGAAGCTGTTATCAACTAACCACCATAGACAATCGCATCTACCTCCCACTAGCATGGGACAGGCTTGCCTTCCAGAGAGTAAAACACTACGCCTCCTTGGCCTTACACTTTCGGCGGACCTCAAATGGAATGACTATATCGAATCCATTGCCGAACCTGCCGCTATGAAAGTCGGCTCTCTGTGCAGGGCCCGGAAGTTTTTCCCACCTGAATCTATCCTGCACATATACAAATCCACCATCCGTCCGTTTATTGAATATTGCTGCCATATCTGGTCGGGTGCCCCTGCTGTTCTCCTTGGGCTTCTCGACAAAATACAAAGGAGGATCTGCGACGTGGTTGATACTGACTTGACAGACTGGCTGCAACCACTCTCTCACCGGCGTGATGTGGCTTCCCTGTGCCTCTTCTATAAGTACTTTCATGGCTTCTGCTCCAATGAAGTTAAATCACTGGTGCCGCCTAAGCACGAATTTACACGAGATACTAGATTAGCAACTAGGTCCCACCCTTTTACAGTTAAACAGATAAGATGTAACCGTAAATTCTGCTCCAATAGATTCTTTTCTCGCGCTTCCCGCCTGTGGAACTCCCTTCCACAAGTCTGCTTTTCCGACAGCTACAATCTCCAGGTGTTTAAATGTAGGGTCAATAGACACCTCCTATCACACTAACTCCCAATTATTCTCAGAATACTCTCATCTACCCAACTCTCATTCTCGGTATCCTTACCCGCCTATCACCCACCCTCTGATATTTCCTATATTTAACCATCCTTTCTCCACTCTATGTAGCCCCCTGCGCAGTAGTGGCAGTGACATGCCTTGCTCGGGGTGAAACGCTCATAAAAAAGAAATCAATGCGTCTTTTTGCTTTCATTTCACTTTAAACTCACTCGTTGTTTACACACCATGGTTATGGCATTCTCAGAAGTCTCCTGTGGCGAATTTTGTGCGTCTTTTTTGTTTCTATTTCACTTAAGACTTCGTTGCTTACATGCTCTGTTCATGGTATTTTCTGCGTCTTCCATGTTTTCTTTCTTTCTGATATTACATTTCTTTTCTGTTTCCATATTTCTCAAGATTTGCTCGTTGCTTAGATGCTAATTTATGCTATTCTCAGCATCCTTCTGTAGAACCAATTTTATCTCATTTTTATTTTATATGTCTTCTTGTTTCCATTTTCATTAAAGCTTCGTCATTACTTACATACTCCGTCCATGGTATTCTCAGTATCCTTCTGTAGAAGAGTATCCGACTTGCTTGAAGTTTCTAGTTTTATCTGTGAAAAGATTGTCCAGCATTCACTGCCATATAGGTGGATTGATATTACGTAACAGTTTACTATACTTTCTTTCTAACGAAACTTTCCTGTTTCTAAACACATCGCTAAGATTTTAGAAGTCAGCTTTTGTTAATCCAGTGTTCCTTATAATATTATCATTACGGAAAATTATATGAAGGGTTTTGGATGTGCCTTGTGGTGAAGTTGATATCGGCTCGGAACGAGAAATCGGGAAGCCGGGTTCAAATTCCAGTTGAATTAATTCACTTATGCTTAAATATCCTTGGGAAAGGTATTAATCCGTCTCTTCCCTCCAGTTACGGGTTACATAACACGATAGACTGGGTTCTATATCCTTGGTAGGGAACCATTTTACCGCAGAAAGTAATGGCAACCTACTGTGGGATAATCTTCTGTCTATTCCAGTGGATATAGACGTTGGTTAGTTCCTGTGACTTGACCCAAAGAGCTGTGAGTTCAATACCAGGCTACAACACTGGTGAACAAGTAATTTACAGGGTTGGAGGTAACTCATGACTAACAAAAGAGGCACTACTAGGCAAAAAATGAAGATCATATACCCCAGTGACTGTAGAGGGTTTGGTTTGTAATTCCTAGAACCTGAAGAAGGCTGGAATGTATAATGGCCGAAACGTCGTACAAATGGCAACAAGGGATGAGGACATTAGTTTCTTCCGAGACATGATCGCCCAAGTGTGTATCACGTATGGCATTTAACTGACTGACTGATATAAAGGGTAAGACGGTAAATACACGCTAGAAAAGGATTTTGCAAACGATGAATAAAGATCATAATACAAAATGAGACAATTACATTATTACTTCCTTCGGCAAGGGACACATATCTTTTATACGAGAAAGAAGAGAACAATGGATGATGAGTGGTCGAATAGGAACTTGAATATAGCAGCAGGTCTCACACGTTATGACGGTTTATTCCTAATCCCGACAGAGAAGAAGCCGGACATTTTCTTTTGGTGTGAAGAAAGAAGATTATTACTTGGTGCGAATGATAGTGCTACATGCGCATAATATTAATGCAATAGCCGATAGGAAGAATGAAAGATACCAGGCAGTACTTGAAAAACTGGAGGAAGCAAGATGGGAGGCGATTCACTAACCACTAGAAATTGGCTAAAGAGGTTGCATTGGACATAAGGAAATGGATGCTGTCGATTGGTCTTCAACAGTGGAGTGCAACACCTGTAATGAATAATTTACAGGCAACCGTGGAAAAGGTAAGACAAGATCTGGTTGAAGAGGAACGATGACAGTTGGCTCGAGAATTGAATGTATATTACATCAACAATACGAGGCCAGTTGATACAACATAAGAGGCTTCACATCTGTGAGGGGGCGGTGCGCAGAACATTAACCCCGAAACGGTGCGCATTCTTTCCTGATAACCTCAAGATCTTGTTAGAATCTGTTCTGCGGAGAAGTTCAGCTGGAATGCACTCACAAGTTGTGTTCTAAGAGATACAAAATGAAACAATTGCATCACTAAACGAATATAATCATATCATTCAGAGGCAGCATGATTGGGCAGGAAGTATAATCCACCAAGACCTACAAAACGACTATCATCATGCAGTTCCACAGTAGGTGTCTCCAAAATATATACACACTTTAAATAACTGTTAAGACAATTTTTATAATAGATATAATTTTCAAAATTAATTAGAATCTACAGACATTAATTATTTTTTGTCAACGTCTGTTTTTAAACAAACACACATTCTGGACCAGTCCCTGTTAACAACGCAAACCATGGAATCGTAAATATCACGAAACAATTCGTTGCATTTTTGTGCTTTCTCTTTCAATGGCTGCTCTGAATTCAGCATCTGTTGTGGGTTTGTTATCGTAGACTTTATCTTTCAAGTATGCCCATAAAAATAGCTAGAATTTAATTTTTATATAGAAATATAAAAATAATTATTTAATAGAAATAATTTCATTTTTCAATAAATATTATTTGAAGAAAAAAATCTGCTATGAGCTTAGAAATGTCTATGAAAAACATTTTTATTTGAAATCTTAGAAGCTTTAATAGATTTCCAGATAAATATCTATGAACATACTGAGATAGATAGATAGATAGATAGATAGATAGATAAAAACAATTAGATAGATAGATAGATAGATAGATAGATAGATAGATAGATAGATAGATAGATAAAATCAATTAGATAGATAGATAGATAGAATTAGATAGATAGATAGATAGATAGATAGATAGATAGATAGATAGCAATTAGATAGATAGAATTAGATAGATAGATAGATAGATAGATAGATAGATAGATAGATAGATAGATAGATAAAATCAATTATAGATAGATAGATAGATAGATAGATAGATAGATAGATAGATAGATAAAATCAATTAGATAGATAGATAGATAGATAGATAGATAGATAAAATCAATTAGATAGATAGATAGATAGATAGATAGATAAAATCAATTAGATAGATAGATAGATAGATAGATAGATAGATAGATAGATAAAAGCAATTAAAAGAATTAGATAGATAGATAGATAGACAGATAAAATCAATTAGATAGATAGATAGATAGATAGATAGATAGATAGATAAAAGAATTAAAAGAATTAGATAGATAGATAGATAGATAGATAGATTAGATAGATAGATAGATAGATAGATAAAATTAATTAGATAGATAGATAGATAGATAGATAGATAGATAGATAGATAAAAGATAAAACAATTAGATAGATAGATAGATAGATAGATAGATAGATAGATAGATAGATAGATAGATAGAATTAGATAGATAGATAGATAAAATTAATTAGATAGATAGATAGATAAAATTAATTAGATAGATAGATAGATAGATAGATAGATAGATAAAAATTAATTATTAGATAGATAGATAGATAGATAGATAAAATCAATTAGATAGATAGATAGATAGATAGATAAAATCAATTAGATAGATAGATAGATAGATAGATAGATAAAATTAATTAGATAGATAGATAGATAGATAGATAGATAGATAGATAGATAAATCAATTAGATAGATAGATAGATAGATAGATAGATAGATAGATAGATAGATAAAATCAATTAGATAGATAGATAGATAGATAGATAGATAGATAGATAGATAAAATTAATTAGATAGATAGATAGATAAAATTAATTAGATAGATAGATAGATAGATAGATAGATAGATAGATAGATAGATAGATAGATATTATTAGATAGATAGATAGATAGATAGATAGATAGATAGATAGATAGATAGATAGATAGATAGATAGATAGATAGATAGATAGATAAAATCAATTAGATAGATTGATAGATAGATAGATAGATAGATAGATAGATAGATAGATAGATAGATAAAATCAATTAGATAGACAGATAGATAGATAGATAGACAGATAGATAAAAACAATTAGATAGATAGATAGACAGATAGATAGATAGATAGACAGATAGATAAAAACAATTAGATAGATAGATAGACAGATAGATAGATAAAAACAATTAGATAAAAACAATTAGATAGATAGATAGATAAAACAAATAGATAGATAGATAGATAGATATGAACAGTGAGTGCCCCAAAAATGTATACACATTTGAATTCTGAAGCCAGTGTTTATCAA
Source organism: Ascarosepion bandense (assembly GCA_037127315.1). NCBI lineage: Eukaryota > Metazoa > Mollusca > Cephalopoda > Sepiida > Sepiidae > Ascarosepion > Ascarosepion bandense. The sequence goes on along the minus strand of JBBBDQ010000891.1, from coordinate 2,792,522 downwards.
AATACATATCATTTTAAAAATTAAATAGAATCTACAGACATTATTTTAGTTAGTTTTGTCCACGCCTGTTTTCTTTACATTCAGCTAATGTGGTATCTAAACATCGCAGCATTTTGAATATACAGACTTCACAGAATGCTCATGAATGGTGGATTTTGATCAATTTAGGGTTTTTATCAATTTCTGCATTATGTAATGCGGATTATTCTTAATAAATGTCTTCATTTGGCCGTCTTGTAGTGACAGAGATTTATTTGAGCGTACCTCATCAATTAGACTATAATCACCAAGTTCATACCGAGCGAACCACTTCCATACAAGGCTTACGGCCTATCACGTTGAATACACCGGTTCTCGCTCGATCACCGAAGTTAAGCAACGTTGAGCCTGTACTTAGATTGGTGACCGCTTGTGAATACCAGGTGCTGTAAGCGTTTAGTGACGGATGTGCATTGTGATGCAGTGGATATCGGCTCGGAAAGAGAAATCGGTGAGCCGTTTACGAATTCCAGTTGAATACCCTGCATTCACTTACGCTCTGGTACCCTTGGGAAAGGTATTAATCCATCCCTTCCCTCCAGTTATGGGTTAAATAACACGGGTAGGACTTGGGGACCCTGCCCTTAAAAGCAAATCCCTATGAAGCTTGATACTCGAAAAGAAAAATGTAGTACTAGCCACAAGACGTATATAAAGAAACAACAATTGTTGAAAGGAAAAGGTATTACCAGTAATAAATAAATAAAATTTAGTAGTAATCCGTCCCTTCCCTCCAGTTATGGGTTAAATAACTTTAAAAAAAGCCCAAATTAATCTTGATACTCGAAAAGAAAAATTATTACTAGACACAAAACTTATGTAAAAACAACAATAAATTTTTGAAAGAAAAAGACATTATCAGCAATAAATAAATAAAATTTAGTTTTCAATAAATGACCCGCCGAGGTTGATTTGCCATAAAAAAAAACAACCAACAAACTTCTATACAGTTCTGTCAGCTGAAGCATCTTCACCGTACACAACAAATATCCTTTTTGTTGCTTGCAAGACATTTTTCCGATTAACTATAATAAAAAAAAAACATCGAGTGTCTAAAATACATTTTATGATCTTCCATTTTCATAGGAATGCAAATCTGATACGAATTAAGTATTTTTAAACTTTCTTTCTTAAGCAATAGTTTGAAGCGTGCTCCTGTCGGAAATGTAAGCATATTATATCAGTATTTCTCTATATTTCTGGGATTAGGTAGTATTTACAGTATTTACATTCTTCGAACTAATGTTCTCATCTTTGTTGCCATTTTACGACGTTTCAGCCGTTGCACGCTTCGACCTTCTTCAGGCGCTAGGAATTTCGAAACGAACCCTTTATTACAATCACTAGGGTATATGATCATCATTCCTTGCGTAGTGGTGTCTCTTCAGTGGTTACCATATGACCCCAGTGGATATAGACTTTTGGTTAATTCCTGTGACTTGACCCAAAGAGCTGTGAGTTACAGGCTACAACACTGGTGAACAAGTAATTTACAGGGGTGGAGATAACTCATGACTACCAAAAGAGGCACTACTAGGCAAAATTTGAACATCATATACCCCAGTGACTGTAATAAAGGGTTCGGTTCGTAATTCCTAGAACCTGAAGAAGGCTGGAATGTATAATGGCCGAAACGTCGTACAAATGGCAACAATGATGAGAACATTAGAATAATGTAAATACTGCATATTATATCAGTCAATTAATTTGAAGTGTTCTAATGTGTTGGAGCATGAACAACATAAAATAGGCATGAACTTACAAGACAACCCAATAACTTTATCACAAGGAATTAAAATTTTAGAATTGTTTTTTTTTAATTCATTAATGTAAATATCAGATCAAGATTTAGATGAATTGTTTCAGGTTCAAACCCAGCAAAGTACAGGCATCGTCAATGGTGTTAGTATATATCTACACTCCACCTCAAAAAGCCATATATTTACTTACTCTACGTTAATATTTGCATCAGGTGATTTAACTTAAACGTCTCGAAACGTCTGATAATGTCAATCAATAAAACCAGCATCGATAAAGGTATTTTTCAATTTCATACAAATTTGATAATCAATGGTATCGAACAGGCTATAAATCTGTGGCGATTTGATATCAAAAGTGATAGAATTTGGTGTCTTTGAATCTTTGATTACACATCAATCACTGCAAAGTAATCATCTACCATATCACGATTTCGTGATCCATGCATTACTTTGATGTTTAATTTTCATCTTTGCCACATAGATTCTCTGCGATTTGTTGTTACCCAAGTGTCTGAGGCAAAGAATTTACAAGTTCCTGGTCAAATAAAAAAAGGTTGCAGCTTGATTATTAATAATGCAATAAAAATATATATATATAACATGTGTCTATATTTCTGAGATAAGGTATTTTGACTATTTACACTATTTACATTGTTCAAACTGTTGTCCTCATATGTATTTCTACATTCATAACGTTTCGTCCGGTGTACGCTCCGGCTTTCTTCAGCCTATATACGTTGGAATTTCAAACCGAAAACTTTATTTAGTCTACTGGGGTATATTGTTCCACATATTTTTCCACATATTGTTCCACACACCATTCTAATGAAATTGGCTCCTATAACACGTTTTTCTTTGCTTTATATGGTGGATTTTCATCTAGTGTCACACTATTCTATACAGGTTACTTTTACTGCTGGTTCTACGTATGACAATAAACTACCTCCGGCAGTAAAGCCTCTGATTGGGAAGTTGTGAGGAGCATGGAACCTTTTCTTAATTGCTGTTGTTCCCAGGTCCACCCTGACCTGGAGTGGTAGCACCTGTTAGAGTCCCGGCTATGGGCAAATAGCTAACCCCCAAACTGAGGTCAAAACACTATAAAAGTATGCAAATACACTTTTACAGAAATATAATATATATAAAAATAGACTTTTATAGAAAAATATACTTTTGAATAAAAAATATTACCAACATTACTTTTTTTTAAGAAAAGTTATTACCATTACACATTTTTGAAGAAAAAAAAATTATTGCCATCATACATTTTTGAAGGAAAAAAATTATTACTAGCAATACATTTTTGAATACGAAACTAGAAGACATCTTCAGTTTTCTAAAATAAAATAAAAATATTTTTTTCGTCAAAATCTGACTAAATCAACTTTCTTACTATAACCGAACATTAAAAAAAAATATCTTTAAACTCTACCTTTCGGCATAAAATAACCCACAGAGGGTGATATGCCGTTAAACAAAACTCAAACTCAAAAATAAAAAAAATAATAATGTTTATCAAAATCTGACTAAATCAACGTCACTATAACCGACCATTTAAAAAATGCCTTAAAACCCTACCTTTTATGCCGTTAAGCAAAACTCAAACGTTTACTGATCACCTGATTCTATTTGAGGCTACAGAAATGTTCATTTCAATTGAAATTCAATAGTTTTAATAAGGACAAAATTTTCTCTATTCTGTTTATATAACACATGCATGATATTACAGATAGTACTTCAAAATGTTCATGAAGTGAGCTAGAAAATTCATATAAGGGAGAAGTGAATATTTGCATTTCACCTAAGTTTGAATTCTGTAGTACGCATAGGCAAAGCTTCAGCTTTTTACTGCCCACTGATTTCATGTCCATTTTTTTTTTCAGTTATATCGGCTCGGAACGAAAAATCGGGGAGTCGAGTTCGAATTCCAGTTGAATTCGTTGCATTCACTAACGCGCAAATACCATTGGGAAAGGTATTAATCCGTCTCTTTCCTCCAGTTATGGATTAAATAACAGGACAGATTGGGTTCTATAGTCTTGGCTGGCAACCAGTCTACCGCAGAAAGCAATGCAACCTACTGCGGGATAATCTTTTGCCCAGTCTGTCATGTCTCTTTTGAGACATGATCGCCCAAGCGTGGATCACGTATGGCACTTAACTGACTGATTTTCGCTAAATAAATAAGGAAAAATATTACAAATAAATAAGTTGTTTACTGAAAAATCAGGCCATTTTAGCTCCCTTTATAAACTCAAGTCTCCAAGATTTTGTTCATCTCTGCTGTGGCCAGGTACTGAACTCACAACTCTGGATTACTTAAACTAACGCTTTTATCTACTGGACGACCGAACCAGTTTGTATTTGCACTCAGTGGAAACACACGAGCAAAAACTGGGCTGTTCTAAATAAAAATAAGAACAAGAAAATATCCAGAGACATGAGCAGCAGCGGAAGGGTGGAGGACACAACAAAAACGAAAACTTTGTGATATAGAAAATAATTGTGCAAAGAATATAAATATTTTAGTTGAAAAGAAGACACACAAATGCATTTATACTTTAGAAGCATTTTTGTTTACCCATCAATATTCCAAGGAGAAACAGAAAACTCACTAAATCTCTCTGCTTATAAAACACCGGAAATAAACGGACGGATTGCATTATACAAGAATGTAATTTCTGATAACAAAGGTAAAATACTATTAATATAAGATTCTACAAGACACAAAGATGTATCAGATTTCTTATTGTTATTAAATAATGAACTATTCCTAACGGAGAAGTGCGTTGTTCTCACTTGACACAATTAGACTCGTCCCTGGCTTTCTAACCTTGCTAATTGAAAGCTGATTAATTAGAAACGTGAACAAAAAACCAACGAGATAAAGTTGTTTCAGTCAGATGATAGGATCCTAGTAACGCGTAGATCTTATGTAGCCATACACCCCCAGGTATCAACAAGGCAACGTGCAGAATGATAGTGCTATAATAAAGGTGTAGGAAGTGACATGGGGGGATCCAATGAATTGTCTAAATATGACCTTGGCCGGTGGCCGCTAAGCTGCACTGATTTTAGAACTTGTTTTAATCATTCATAGAACATACGTACATCTAAAAATCGTGGGTTACTTTTGCAGGGTAACTGGTCATCAGACCAAGATTCACAAAATCAGTGTGAAGAATGTTGTGAAGACGTCTGGTTAACGGTATGGTCAGCACGTTTGTCCTAGCGAGCATTAACCGGACATGCACAGGTCTACTTATACCCGTCTGAATTTACATACCAGGGACCTTATGGCAGCTCTCAGGACAACATTGCTTAACATTTAACCGGTCAGTGATACCGATGTTACTTCAGGCTGCAACACTTCGTCTGGATAGAAGTTTTTGTTTTTGTTGGTTGTTTTTTGTTTTTTTTTATGGCAAATCAACCTCGGCGGGTCATTTATTGCCAACTAAATTTTATTTACTTATTGCTGGTAATACCTTTTATCTTTCAACAATTTATTGTTGTTTTTATATAAGTTTTTGTGTCTAGTAATACTTTTTGCTTTTCGAGTATCAAGATTCATTGGGATTTGTTTTTAAGGATACCGAAGTTAAGCAACTTTGAGCCTGGTTAGTACTTAGATAGGTGACCTCTTGGGAATACCAGGTGCTGTAAGCCTTTAGTGACGGATGTGCGTTGTGGTGCAGTGGATATCGGCTCGGAAAGAGATATCGGTGAGCCGAGTTGGAATTCCATTTGAATACCCTGCTTTCACTTAAGCACTGGTACCCTTGAGAAAGGTATTAATCCGTCCCTTCTCTCTAGTTATGGGTTAAATAACAGGGTAGGACCTAGGGACCCTTCCCTTAAAAAAAAACAAATCCCAATGAATCTTGATACTCGAAAAGAAAAGAGTATTACTAGACACAAAAACTTATATAAAAACAACAATAAATTGTTGAAAGGAAAATGTATTACCAGCAATAAATAAATACATAAATAAAGAATTTAGTTGGCAATAAATGACCCGCCGAGGTTGATATGCCATAAAAACAAAACAACCAACCAATCAATATCTTCTTGAATCATAATGGACGAGAACAAATATCTGCTTCGTTGTCGTCAACAATAAACTGTACAAAATGACGTTTCTTATAAATGTCAATGAAAATATACCTCATAATTCTCAAGGTAAATGAAGAATTAAACTTTTCAAACAAAACGACTTCAAAATGTAAATAAAGGATACCATTATCTTTTATTCTGGCCTCTTGAAGAAGATGATGACTTGCCGTTGGGGTTGAGTAGGTGTTTGTCTGAGTTTTCAGCACACACACATATGAAGCGAACCAGACAAAAGACCGGTCCGTTCTCTTCAACTTCCAAAACCCCACCTGTTCTCTGCAACCGCCGAAATCCAACTACTAATTACTACTAATAATTCAACTGACTCCTAGCTGTCATTTTAACGTCACTTCCGCTCTACTGACAGCTGTGTCTTCCAGTGCAATTTCGCCTCAGGTGTTGACCCTTCTGGCCAGGAGGTATTTGGGTTCATTTTATCGCTCCAGAAAGTACTTTGAACCTACCAAACGCTTTATATGTACAGAAGATAGATTAGAGCAAAAATGGATTATTGCTGCGACAACTAGGCAGGAGGTATCTGGGTTCATTTTATCGCTCCAGAAAGTACTTTGCACCTACGAAACGCTTTATATGTACAGAAGATAGATTAGAGCAAAAATGGATTATTGCTGCGACAACTAGGCAGGAGGTATTTGGGTTCATTTTATCGCTCTAGAAAGTACTTTGCACCTACCAAAACGCTTGATATGTACAGAAGATAGATTAGAGCAAAAATGGATTATTGCTGCGACAATTAGGCAGGAGGTATTTGGGTTCATTTTATCGCTCCAGAAAGTACTTTGCACCTACCAAAACGCTTTATATGTACAGAAGATAGATTAGAGCAAAAATGGATTATAGCTGCTATAAATGGGATGGAGAAGTTTCGGTTAATTCTAGGGCGCTGGAAAGTACGTCATTCCTTCTGCTATGGTTTGTTTTTCCAATAGTCAGACTAGAACAAATATGTGGAATTTCGGTTATATATGTGCTGAAGTTGTATCGTTCCAAAAAAGCACCTCTTTCATTCTACCATGCTTTATTTTTATGAGAATCACATTAGACCAAAACTGAATTATTTCAGCTATCTCTGTGCTGGAGATGTTTCGTCTCATTCTATCGCACGAGAAAATACCCGATTCCTTCTGCTATGCATTATTTTCACAAGAGTCAGATTAGAACAAAAATGGAACTTTACTGCTATATCTTGACTGTGGGTGTTTGGTTTCATTCTATCACCCCACCCCACTTTCATGCTTTATTTTTTACTCCTCCTGGGTATGACAAGGCATCTGGGAGTTTGAGGAGAATGGAACCACCTCTCAATTGCTTTTGGTCCCAGGTCTACCCTGACCCGAGGTGGTGGCACCTGTTAGGATTCCAGCTATGGGCAAATAGTTAAACTCCTTAAAACTGGGGTCAAATAGTGTAAAAATAGACTTTTTTAAAAGATGTAGTTTTAAAAAAATTACCAAAAATACATTTATGAAGAAAAAAAATTATTCCAGCAATACTTTTTTGAATACAAAACTAGAAAACATTTTCAGTTTTCTAAAATAAAATAAAAAATTTTAAAAATGTCATCACAATCTGATTAAATCAACCTTCTCACTATAAGCGAACATTTAAAAAATTCCTTAAACGCCAACCTTTTTGGCATTAAATAACTCCCAGAGGTTGATATGCCGTAAGACAAAATTCAAATTCAAAGTTATTTTTTTACAAGAGTTAGATTAGACCAAAATTAGAGTATTTCTAATATATCTTGGCTGAAGGTATTTTGTCTCATTTTATTGTCGCAGAATGTAACCGATTTCGTTCTGCCCTGCTTTATTTTTACATAGGTTATCTTAGACCAAAAATAGGGCATTGCTGCTACAGCTGGGATAAAACTGTTTCGTCTCATTTTATCGACCCATAATGTACAAGATTCCCTTTCTTATGTTTTACTCTTACAAGATACAGATTAGTCCGAAAACGGAGTATTTCTAATATATCTGTGCTGAGGCTGTTTTGCTCTCATTCCATCGAATCGGAAATTACAGTATTTTTTCTGTCATCTATATATATAAAAGGCAATCTGTGAGTCTGTGTGTGACTGATCCCTATGCACGCCTACATCTTTTAAGCTACGCCATTCAAACTTTCTAGGGACACATATCTGCAGGGAAGCCAGGTCGACACATACTTTTTGAGTTTAAGTTCAGCAATTTTCCCTTTCGCACTTTTTGGCCAATGAAACTGATTGTTTACATTTGCTCCGTAAAACATCTAAGCTCTAAGATGGTTGCTAAATTACGTCACAGAAATCAAATCACACGTGTCAAACGCGACTAAAATATTTTTTTATTAAAAAAAATGAGCTTTTATATTTAATTTTTATTCTGACGTTTTAAAAATTCACTTGGTCAACAAAAAAATGTGAATAATTTTCCCCGTAATTTTGAAGCAAAAGAAATATTTAAAAAAATGTGTTTTATCAAAGAAAAACAAAATATACAAAAAAAAAGTAAAACGTGTCTGTATATTCGTGTGGCATTAATGTAACTGTTTCCTCTAAAATTAAATGTTTATATTTTTAAATATTTTTCGAAAATTTCTGAACTGAGAGCGTAATAGTTTTTATATTTCTAATTTCAGTAAAACAAAATAAATAATTTTTATTTTTATGTTAAATTCATTTAGTCATCAAAAAATGTAAATATTTTCCCCCGTAATTTTGAAACAAAAGCGAACGCAATGTTGTTTACAATGTTACACAAAACATCAAATCACGTTTAAGCAAAAGAAAAGAAAATAGATTTTTTTCTCCTACTACTAAAATGTGTGTTGTGTTACAGTGGATATCGGCTCGGAACGAGAAACCGGGGAGCCGAGTTCGAATTCCAGTTGAATCCATTGCATTCACTTACGCGCAAATAACCTTGGGAAAGGTATTAATCCGTCTCTTCCTTCCAGTTATGGGTTAAATAACAGGACAGGCTGGGTTCTATAGCCTTGGTCGGCAACCAGCCTACCGCAGAAAGCAATGGCAACCTACTGCGGGATAATCTTCTGCCCAGTCAGTCATGTCTCTTTTGAGACATGATCGCCCAAGCGTGTATCACGTATGGCACCTAAACTGACTGACTGACTAAAATGTTCTGAGTTGCACGGGCAACGCCGGGTTATGATGCTAGTTATTTATTTATATGTGCAAGATTCAGGTTTGACAAAAGATAGAGTTTTTCTGCTATATCTGGACTAGAACTGTTTTGTCTCATTCCATTACCCCAGAGAGTATCCGATTCCTTCTACCGTGAATTATCTTCACAATGTTCAGGTTTGACAAAAGATGGAGTATTTCTGCTATAACTGGGGTGGAGGAGTTTCGGTTAATTTTGGCCTAGAGCTGTTTTGTCTCATTCTGTTGCCTCAGGAGATTGATGGTAATAAACGTTATTTTTGAAAAATAAGAAATAAAAGGAAATGAGCTTTTTAAATTTGTTTTTCAAAAATAACATTTATTACCATCATTACCAACTACCTGATGAGACATTGTTCTTTCAATGTCGAAAGAAAATGTACAAATTTGTAGTAATTTGTAGTTTGTACATTTGTGGTGCAGTGGATATCGGCTCGGAACGAGAAATCGGGGAGCCGAGTTCGAATTCCAGCCGAATTCATTGCATTCACTTACGCGCAAATACCCTTGGGAAAGGTATTAATCCGCCCATTCCTTCCAGTTATGGGTTAAATAACAGGACAGGTTGGGTTCTATAGCCTTGGTCGGCAACCAGCCTACCGCAGAAAGCAATGGCAACCTACTGCGGGATAATCTTCTGCCCAGTCAGTCATGTCTCTTTCGAGACATGATCGCCCAAGCGTGTTTCACGTATGGCACTTAACTGAATGACATGTTCTAAAGTATAATTTATATATATAAAAATATATATAAGAAAATTATATAAGGATTATAATTTATTATATAAATTAATTTTAAATATTTATAATAAATAGTAATATTACTTTTGAATATTAATAAAATAAAATATTAATATAAATTAATATAGTAATCGACTTGACATCGTGAAAAAGGGTGATCATCGACTGTCAGTGACATCGAGAGAGCTGAACGTATAAAAACAAACCTCATTTTTTAAATCGTTTTACCCCAAGCAAGGCGGGACCGCCATTTGTGCGCAGGTGGAGAGAGTTACAGTGAGAGGAAAGAAAAAAAGCAAGGTCCGGAGGATGTCTATAAAAACGATAAGAGCGGGATGGGAATCAAGGAGACAGAAGATGGCAAGTGACGTTGCATCTAAATATTTGGTGATTTTAGCTATCAGGGAAACAAGTAAATGAAAAGGAGTTCCACGAGGGTGGGGAATTGCGAGAAAAGAAGCTGATAGAGTAAAGGGTTAATAATACTACAATCTAAAAGGTTATGGAAACAAAAAGCTATATTCTAAACATTTTATTTAGAAATTTACATTTTTATAAAATGAGACGATTTACACATGATCAAAATTATAAGACCAGAGACAAAAATTCTAGGAAATTGTACAAAAAGTGTATGAAAACTTTCAACAACCAAATTTAATAATGAGTTCTACCTCCACTGCTTTTGATGATTTCAGAAATTCTGTCAGGCATGCTAGAAATAAGCATTTCCATTAAGGTGCGGGGGATGTTGCTCCAGCTTCTGAAGATGGCTTCACGAAGTTCATTTTTTGTTGAATATTGTTTGCCATTTCGATAAACATCTCTTGTCATCCATCCTCAAACATTTTCAATTGGGTTCAAGTCTGGTGAGCATGCAGGATGTCCCAAGAGATGCACTCCATTTTCTTGTAGAAAGGTCAAGTTCTGTCTTGCAGCGTGGATTGCAGCATTATTCTGTTAGAATAACCATCCATCCACACACAAACGATGGCCCGCCATCATCAATGATGCTTTTTGTAGCATGCTAACATTACCAGCCACTGTTTAACAACCCTGCACCACCTGGAGCTCCATCGTCCCTCTCTAAGAAAAGACACCCCATACCATTAGGGACCCTCCACCACTATGACGTGTAGAGAAAATTTCAGGAGGCTTGTTTTTGTTATGCCAATATCGTTGGAAGCCATCAGGACCATCGAGATTGAATTTTTTCTCATCAGAAAACAGGACTTTCTTCCACTTCTCAACGTCCCGTGTTTGGTATTCACAACCAAACTTTAAGAAGTCCACCTTGTGACGTGGAAGCAGCCGAGGAATTTGTTTACACTTTTTATTTACATTACCTTTGTGTCGTAAGTGTCGTCAGATGGTTACGGGACTGCAATCAGCATCTGTGACTGCCTTAATTTGACTAGAAGAATGTCCCCCCTTGTTCATAACAACCCGTCTTATTCTCTTACTCAATGCAGGAGAAAGTTTTGGGCGCCTACCAGAGGATTTTGCTATTCCATAATTCTCACTGTTTTTAGAAGTTGCAAATCACAGTTTTACTGCGATTTACCTTAGCTGCGATCGCCCGCTGGGACAAACTTTGCTTATGGAATTCTAGAATTCGAGAACGCTCAACTTTGGTACAGTTTGCTTGCTTTAGGAATGGTAACACCTTTACGCAGTGATTGCTAATCTCTAACTGAACTAAAAACATTGGAATTACCATAGATCTAACAATTTATACCCCTGGTCTTATAATTTTGATAATGCGTAAATCGCCTCATTTTATAAAAATGTAAATTTCTAAATAAAATGTTTGGAATGTAGCTTTTCGTTTCCATAACCTTTTAGATTGTAGTATTGGTAACCTTAAGTGGTAGGAGTTTAATATCTATCTGTAAAAAAAATATATTTTTAAAGATTTTTAAGTGGTCTTAAATTTTTTATCAGGAGTGTAGATAGATAGATCATGAAAAGGTTGTAATAGATAGATAGATAGATAGATAGATAGATAGATAGATAGATAGATAGATAGATCATTTAACTGGTCAATCTCACCAAAAATGAAGAGAAGACTTGAAGCAACCAAAAAGTGGTTCTACAGAAGGATGCTAAGAATATCATGGACTGAACTGTGGAGAACGATGACGTTTTGGAGGGGATTGAAAAGAAAAGGAAATTATTACTTAACATCAGGAAAAGAGGGTTGAAGTCTCTGTGACGTGTAATGAGGAGAGAGTGCTTGGAGAATCTGATACTCGCAGGTCAGAAAGGGGGAAAGAAAACAGGGAAAAGTAACAGATAACATACTTGATGGGCTTAAGCAAATGGATGGCAGAGCGGGATCTTGGAGGGCTCACAGAAGAAAGCATGTTAAGAGCTACTAGAGACAGGGAGAAGTGGAAGGCCGTAATCGCTGAATGAACACGTCATAAAGAAGAAGAAGAAAAAGAATAACAAGGTCTCACCAATTTACAGTTAGATAAACCAAACGCAGCCGACTATTCTACTCCATTTGCTTCTTTTCTCGCACTTCCCACCTGTGAAACTCCATTCCGTATACTTACTTTCCTGGCGGCTACAACCTCCAGGAATTTAAATGCAATGTCAATTCCCATCTCTTATCCACTTGACTCCAGTTCTTTCTACATCACCCCGTGTATCTTGTTCTTTTTCTTTTTCTACCTTCGCAACAGTCTTCACTCCTGTGTTCCCATCCTTCTCTTGCCCTTTCTTTGAAACTCCCTGTAACTGGTTCGTCTTTCTCTTCACTATTCCCCTGCCTAAACTTTTACTCTCTTATGTAGACACCTGCGCATCAGTGGCGGTACCGCCTTCCTTGGGGTGAAACGATTTAACAAATTCACGTTTATTTTTCGTTAAATTAGTTTTAATTTAAAATAAACTCATGCATTTACTATAATATATTTTTCCACCTCTGCTATGGCTAGGTCAGTCAGTTAAGTGCCATACGTGAAACACGCTCGGGCGATCATGTCTTTTTCGAGACATGACTGACTGGGCAGAAGATTATCCCGCAGTAGTTTGCCATTGCTTTCTGCGGTAGATTGGTTGCCAGCCAAGGCTATAGAACTCAATCTGTCCTGTTATTTAACCCATAACTGGAGGAAAGAGACGTATTAATACCTTTCCCAAGGGTATTTGTGCGCAAGTGAATGCAATGGATTTCACTTGGAATTCGAACCCGGCTCCCCGATTTCTCGTTCCGAGCCTATATCCACTGCACCACAGGCCAGGTACTGAACTCCAAACTCTTTGGGATAAATCTACCAACGCTTTTATCCCAAGGACACATGGCCCGGTGTGCTCCTGAAAAAAAAAAAAACGGGCGAGACATAACTGAGCAGTACTAAATATGAACAGTTTACCCCCCGTAGATTAAATAAAGGCTTCAGGTCAGAATTCTCTGTAGTTTATCCCGATATGCACCGACGGAAAACTGTAGGGAACAAAGAAAGCAAAAACTTCGTCATAATAACAAAAAAAAAAAAAAAGATGGGAAGAATAATCCCAATATCTTCTTTTATGTACCTTGTCCCTTCAGGGCGTAGGGTATCATGGTCTTCCACATCTCCCTATTCCTGATGGCTCTTAGCACGCTTTCTCCTGTAACGTCTCTCAAACCCCGTTCTGTGATCCACCTGCTCAGGCCCTTTAAATATGTTATCCGCTGCTTTCCTCTGTCTCTTTTTCCCTCTATCTGGCCTGTTAGTATCAGGTTCTCCAAGCCCTCCTTCCTCATTGCGTATCCCAGGAACTTCAGTTGTCTCTTCCTGATGCTCAATATTAATTTCCTTTTCGTTTCCATTCTTACCAAAACCTCGTCATTGGTCACACGCTCGGTCCACGATATCCGCAGCATCTTTCTGTAGAATCACATTTCAGCTGCTTCAAGTTTTCCCTTCATCTTTGTTGATATTGTCTAACATTTACTGCCATATTGAAGAACTGACATCACATAGCAATCCAGTTCTCTCTTCTTTGTTTCTAATGAAAGTTTCCTGTGTCTTTATACTTTACTCAGCTTCTAGAACGCGTCTTTTGCCATGCCAATTCGCTCTTTGATCTCTGTGTCGCACTTTCCGTCTTCAGTTAGAACACTTCCCAGTAACTTGAAAATAATAGAAATCTTTTAGTTGAAAAGTAACACCCATGAAGTGAATTTATATATTACAAGAATATTTCAAGAAGAAAGAGAAAACTAACGTTTTCTGTTTCTATGCTTCTTCTTCTTTTATGTGCCATGTCCTTTCAGAACGTAGGCGATCATGGCTCTCCAAATCTCCCTGTCCCTAGTGGCTCTTAGCACGTTTTCTTCTGTTGCACCATGCAACTCCCGTTCCGTCATCCACCTGAGCAGGTCCTTCAAATATGTTATCCGCTGCTTTCCCTATCTCTTTTTTCCCCCTCTTTTTGGCCTGTTAAATTCTTAAACTTACCTATTAGAATAAAAAAGAGGCTTTTTATCGAATGGTTATGGTGACCCACCAAAAAAAAAAAAAAAATTCAGAGTGAAAGGGGTCCATGGGTAAAATGAATATACATATTCTCATCCGCAGACAGATCTGTTTCGCCGTATCACAGCTCATCAGTACGGTTGGACTCCGATTGCTTTCTTACCCAGGATTGAAACCCGACCGAAATGGCGTCAGTCGGCGACTCTACCCCTGGGCTATGGGCGTTCGGTGGAAGTAGGTAGACTTTTTAGCGCATATCATTATACGCGCCCAATAGCTAGCGCGCTCTAATTCATTTCACTGAATGAGCGATGCTTATATATATATATATATATATATATATATATATATGTTCTAGAGTGGTAGTTTCTAATCTAGTCTCATTGACCACTGCTAGCGTTGTAGGTTCGATTCTAGATACTGTTCTATGACTTATTTTTCGCCTAAGATAAATTTTTATTTTTAAGTAATAGGTAGTTGCTCGGATTGAAGAATCGGAAAGCCGAGTTCTAATTCATGTCGAATTCATTACATTTATTTTCGTGTTAATAATCTTAGAAAAGGTATGGATCCATATTTTCCCCTCATTAGCTGTGGGTAAATAGCTGGACAGATTAGGCTTTATAGCCTTGTTTAGCAATCAGTCTTAAAAGAAGTAAAACTCAAAATTCAAACTAGCCTCGAGAGGGTTTTGCTCTCCGTCGGGCTGTCATGCTTATGACACACCGCTGCAGTTATGATCACGGTAGATATCGTATCCCTTAGACTCTATGGGGTTTAATGGATTCAGGGTCGTCAAATTCAGCAATTCTTCATATTTTTTTAAAAGAAAAAATATATTGCGGACCATGAAAAGCGTAGCAAATTTATTTTTCGCATCTTTTTGTTTGGTTTTTGAGAATTGTGACTCGCCATATTAAACCTTTTTCACACCAGTGTCTGTGAGACTTAAAATAGAAATTTACACATTTAACGAAGCCTTCTAACACCATTCCAGTTGATAAAAAAAATAACGTAGAGAAAATAAAATAAAAAAAGGATAGATTCCGTTTTGGCTATTTGCCTCTTACCTAGATTTAAATCAATAGAAAAATGGCAGCCAATTCGTAAGAGCGTGGTTGTTTACAATATTATTTTATTTTTTATTTTCTTTATTTTATTTTATATATATATATATATATATATATATATATATATATATATTGCTAGGCTAGCCTAAATAAAAAAAAAAGAGTACAATTAATATGCCGGGCCTGTTTCCGTTCGTTCCATTCTTTCGACGTATCGGCGAAAAGTTCATGTTTAATACGGCTATTTCCGGTGTTTTCCGGCCAACGTCGCGGCCAGTGATGGAACGCGGAACAGTAATTTTCTGATGACAGCTATTGCTTAAAATAGATTTCTTTTTTTATGAGTGCAAAAGTTTTTTTTTATTCAATTTATTTTCTTTTACTTCTAATAAGTATGTTTAGCAGAGCATTTCAAAAGTATTTATAATATTCTAGATAATGAAAATAAAACATGCACAAAATCTATCTCTGTCTTTTGATATCTCTCTCTCTTTCTCTCTCTCTCTCTCTATATATATATATATATCCGTCTGTTCATATCCATTAAATATTCAATTCATTTCTTTGTATGTGATTCGACATAATACTATTTTTACTATTGTTCATTCAATACAAAAGCACAAGAGCCCACTAAGGTAGAGCGTTTCTAAAAAAAGTTAGTTTAAGGGCGTACAATGAGGGGGCAAGAAGTGCCTATTATGAGGATATATAGGATAGATAACGGTTCGCTTTAGACTTAATGAGATTATTAGTAATCAAAGAGAGACAAAGGAAAGCAACGAGTGACATACTTGATGAGCTTGAGAAAAAAGATCTTAGATCAGGGCTTGAAAGAAGTAACAAAAATTATTTTTAGAGCTAAAAAAGATAGGAAGATATAGAAGACTGTGATCGCTTATGTCCTAAAGGGACACGACGCATAAAAGACGAAAATAGTGACTATTTATTATGAAGAAGCAGTTCGAATTTTTTACGGGTTTGCATTGTGATCAAGCATGTATAATGTGTTTTTCTGTTGTGATTATGTTGTTTTTCCTTGTTTTTGTATTCCTGGTATGACGAAAAACTACAACTGGCATTAAGGCCTCTGATCGAGTGATTGGAGGTTTTAAAAAGTGTGGAAACACCTGTAAATTGCTGTTGTTCCCAGGTCTGCCATAACCCGAGATGGTGGTACTTATTAGTATCCCAGCTATAGGTAAATAGTGACTCCTCTTAACAAAATCCATGCAAGCATAAAAAATATATTTAATATTTAAAATATCAGTTATAAGTTTTTATATAAAAGAATTACTAATTATACATATTTATAGTATAATTTTACCAACAATACATTTTTATAGTAAAAATACCAGCAATACATTTTTATATAAAATATTACCAACAATACATTTTTATAGTAAAAATACTAGAAATATATTTTTAAAGTAGAATTACCAACAATAAATTTTATAGCAACATAACAAACAATGCTAATAATACATCTTATAGCAAAACGACTAACAATACATTTATAAAGGGGAATTACCAACAATTAATTTATAGCAATATGATTAACACCACATTTTATAGCAAAATGACCAGCAATACATTTTATAGCAAAATGATTAACAATATATTTTAAAGGAAATGACCAACAGTACATTTTATAGAAAAATGACTAACAATACATTTTCAAAGCAGAATTACCAACAATACATTTTAAAGAAAATTGACTAACACTGTATTTTATCTGTAGTTGAAACCATAACCTTGTGTTCAAAATATTTTAGATTTTGGTATTAACCCATAGAGATTCACATGCTCAACCAAAATGAAAGAACGCTTTCATGATATTAATCCATATAATATCCTACAATTTTTTCAATCAAATATTCTAAAATATACCTTCAACAAAAGCACAATATACACATATATATCACTATCTCCAGTAATTATGTCCACACAAACATGTACAAGTAGAAAATCTGAGTATCATCTACCCTGTATTCAGTTGCGAAGGCAGATTAACTAATTGGATTTTTATTTCTTCCATGCTCCCAAGAAAATAAGATTTCGGCATGAAATGATCCATGAAATAGACAAATCAACTACACTTGCTTTTTTAACCCTCTAGGGCCATTCGTATCATATTTGATACAGTATGAAAACAAGCCTTGAAAGAAATATTTTCCTGAAAAATTTTTTAAGAGAAATATTTTATAAATTTCAAATGAAAGCAGTACTGACTGCTCAGTCAATGAATACCAAATGTTTCCTTATAGGGAAATACCAAATGTTTCCTTATAGGGAAATACTGTATCAAATATGATACGAATGGCCCTAGAGGGTTGATTTATTTTCTTTTCTATCTATCTATCTATCTATCTATCTATCTATCTATCTATCTATTTAACCCTCTAGGGCCATTCGTATCATATTTGATACAGTATGAAAACAAGCCTTGAAAGAAATATTTTCCTGAAAAATTTTTTAAGAGAAATATTTTATAAATTTCAAATGAAAGCAGTACTGACTGCTCAGTCAATGAATACCAAATGTTTCCTTATAGGGAAATACCAAATGTTTCCTTATAGGGAAATACTGTATCAAATATGATACGAATGGCCCTAGAGGGTTAATTTATTTTCTTTTCTATCTATCTATCTATCTATCTATCTATCTATCTATCTATCTATCTATCTATCTATCTATTTAACCCTCTAGGGCCATTCGTATCATATTTGATACAGTATGAAAACAAGCCTTGAAAGAAATATTTTCCTGAAAAGTTTTTTAAGAGAAATATTTTATAAATTTCAAATGAAAGCAGTACTGACTGCTCAGTCAATGAATACCAAATGTTTCCTTATAGGGAAATACTGTATCAAATATGATACGAATGGCCCTAGAGGGTTAATTTATTTTCTTTTCTATCTATCTATCTATCTATCTATCTATCTATCTATCTATCTATCTATCTATTTAACCCTCTAGGGCCATTCGTATCATATTTGATACAGTATGAAAACAAGCCTTGAAAGAAATATTTTCCTGAAAAATTTTTTAAGAGAAATATTTTATAAATTTCAAATGAAAGCAGTACTGACTGCTCAGTCAATGAATACCAAATGTTTCCTTATAGGGAAATAACAAATGTTTCCTTATAGGGAAAAACTGTATCAAATATGATACGAATGGCCCTAGAGGGTTAAGAAAATATATTTATTTTCAACAGAATGTGAATCGGAATCATATACTTTTTAGATAAAACAATTAAACCTACAGCTTTAGAGACTAGGGGAAATACTTCTAAGAGATCTGAAATGCTATTCGATAATTTCATTTGATCTTTGGCCATTTTTAAAAAAACAATATTGTCTCTTGGTTTCGAAATTGTATTGGCGGGAATGCATTGCGCTCTTTCTACGCAATCAGGCATAAAATTGCTCTGCAAGAAAAAGAATTTCTCTCGCTCTCTCGCTCTTCTCTTGTTGTCAGAATAACCTTTTAACGGCCAAGCAAGTGTTGTGTTTTTCATTAGGCGCGTAAGAGCCGAAGTTCAGCTTTTTGGAAGCGATCGTCTCTGACAGGCGTGAAACTTAATCGGTTAAGCATAGTGTCGGGCGGAAGCCGCTATAAAACATTCAGATCTGTCAGCGTGGATTAATCAAATGGAATAAGAAATAGATCATTGTTTAAAAGATCGATTGCAACCAACGACTCTGGAACGACGTGACCAGACGCACATTGAAAAATGAGATACACGAACATAGATAGATAGATAGATAGATAGATAGATAGATAGATAGATAGATAGATAGATAGATAGATATCAAAGAATCAGATATAAAATTATGAATGAAATAGATAGATAGATAGATAGATAGATAGATAGATAGATAGATAGATAGATAGATAGATAGATAGATATCAACAGAATCAGATATAAAATTAAGTGGAATGAATTAGATAGATAGATAGATAGATAGATAGATAGATAGATAACAACAGAATCAGACATAAAATTGGTGAATGAAATAGATAGATAGATAGATAGATAGATAGATAGATAGATAGATAGATAGATAGATAGATAGATAGATAGATATCAACAGAATCAGATATAAATATGGAATGAAATAGATAGATAGATAGATAGATAGATAGATAGATACTAATGAATCAGATAAATTAAGTGAATGAAGTTAGATAGATAGATAGATAGATAGATAGATAGATAGATAGATAGATAGATAGATAGATAGATAGATAGATAGATATCAACAGAACTGGATATAAATACAGGAATGAAATAGATAGATAGATAGATAGATAGATAGATAGATAGATAGATAGATAGATAGATAGATAGATAGATAGATAGATAGATATCAACAGAACTGATATAAAATTATGGAATGAACAGATAGATAGATAGATAGATAGATAGATAGATAGATAGATAGATAGATAGATATCAACAGAACTATATAAAATTATGGAATGAAATAGATAGATAGATAGATAGATAGATAGATAGATAGATAGATAGATAGATAGATAGATAGATAGATAGATAGATATCAACAGAATCAGATATAAACAGAAATGAAATAGATAGATAGATAGATAGATAGATAGATAGATAGATAGATATCAACAGAATCAGATATAAAATTATGGAATGAAATAGATAGATAGATAGATAGATAGATAGATAGATAGATAGATAGATAGATAGATAGATATCAACAGAATTGATAAATACATACATAAAATTATGAATGAAATAGATAGATAGATAGATAGATAGATAGATAGATAGATAGATAGATAGATAGATAGATAGATAGATAGATATCAACAGAACTATATAAAATTATGGAATGAAGATAGATAGATAGATAGATAGATAGATAGATAGATAGATAGATAGATAGATAGATAGATATCAACAGAATCAGATATAACATTATGGAATGAAATAGATAGATAGATAGATAGATAGATAGATAGATAGATAGATAGATAGATAGATAGATAGATATCAACAGAATCAGTTATAAAATATGGAATGAAATAGATAGATAGATAGATAGATAGATAGATAGATAGATAGATAGATAGATAGATAGATAGATAGATAAAAATAGGCCTGAAATGTAGAAATTGATGATGTTTGACACAGAAAATTTCGAACTGTGTCATGGTTAATAAATTCCCGTCTACTTAGATATGAATAATCTACTGCGCTTAATGCGAGCAAAATGGAGAGAAATTGCTCGTAATGCCTTGATGCACGGAGATGTACGAATTGGGAATTTGCGAAAAGAGCAGAAAGAATTAAAATTCTGTTAGCGGCAGTCATAAGAAGGATTAGAGGAAGTGTCAGGAGGTGCAGTGTTGAAGGGAAATAGACGAAAATAAGAAAAGGAATACAGAGTTGAATGAAAGAAGACAGAAAGAGAGTGATAAAGGAAGTAAGGGTGGAGAGGAAAGAAAGAAAGAAAGAAAGAAAGAGAAAAAAGACAGAACTGGGAAAAGAAAAAGATCTCTGAAGAGTGGCATAAGTAAATAAGAAAGAAAGACAAAGAAAACAGAAAAAAGAAAAGTAAGCAGGCCATAAAAAAGAAAAAAGAAGGAAGGAAGGAAGGAAGGAAGGAAGGAAGGAAGGAAGGAAGGAAGGAAGGAAGGAAGGAAATAATGCGTGGAAAAAAGACAGAACTGGGAAAAGAAAGAGATATCCGAAGAGTGGAGGAAAAAATGCAATATACAAAAAAAAATGGATACGAGAAATAAAGAAAGAAAGAAAGAAAGAAAACAGGAAAGAATGAAAGCAAGTAAATAAGAAAGACAGAAAGAAAACAGATAAAAGGAAAGAAAGAAAGAAAGGAAGAAAGAAAACTAGCAAGTCAGAAAGAAAGAGGAAGAAGAAAACAGAAAAGAATGAAGTCAGAAAAACAAAACAGACAGACAGACAGAAAACTGTTAAGAATGAAAGCGCTCAGACAAAAAAGAAAGAAAGACACAATGAAAAGAGGAAAGAATTAAAGCAAACCAGAAAGAAAGAAAAAAAGAAAGACAGAAACGAAGGAAGAAATAAGAAAAGACAAAGAAAAGAGAAAACAATGAATCAAGCAAGCCAGATATAGATATATACAAGTTACCCTGAAATGAAAGAAAGAAAGAAAGAAAAAAAGCCAGGAGAAAAAAAATACGAAACGAAAGACGGAGTGAGTGTCAGAAGTAAGAAAAAGTAAACAAAAAAGGGACAAAAAAATATAAAAAACTGAAAAATTATCTTTCTGATGTTGCTCAAATAAAAAAAAAAAGAAACACAATAATATAGGCAGCTTAATTTTGGCAAATTACTGCCAGTATGAAAAAACCTACAAAGGATTGAACTCGCACTTAAGTAGTAACGATCAACCATATTCATTGACAAGCCATTATTTATACGAAATCACTCACATTATGCAATGATAAGTAACCATTTCAACATTTGAATATGAAACCATTGTATAATGTTACATTACAATAGAGACAATTCAAATAATAAAATGTCTATTTTATCTGAGGACTGTAACATATATCGGGAGACTTGGAAAGCTTTATCAAATATTGTTCGAGAAGAGAAAAATGTTATATAAAAAAATATAAGGCATTTTGTCATCATTTCCTTTCTACGTTCTTCTTCTTCTTCTATGTGCCCTGTCCCTTCAGGACGTAGGCGATCATGGATCTCCACGTCTCCCTATCCCTTGTGGCTCTTAGTATGTTTGCTCCTGTTGCTCCTGGCAACCCCCGTTCCGTCATCCACCTGATCAGGCCCTGCAAATATGTTATCCGCTGCCTTCCTCTGTCTCTCCTTCCTTCTATCTGTCCAGTCAGTATCAGGTTCTCCAGGCTCTCCTTCCTCATTGCATGTCCCAGGAACTTCAGTTGTCTCTTCCTGATGCTCAGCATCAATTTCCTTTTTTAACAGGTTAAAATGGCAGCTAATGTCTAATGAAAATCAATATATAGGGTGTTCAGGTAAGGTGTAAATTGGCTAAATATACTTCCACACATAAACATAAATATATTCTTTCTTTTCTGCTTCTTGTGGTTGTTCACATCGTGGGCAATTATGGCTCTCCACAATTTCTTGTCCTTTGTAGCTCTTACTAATTTCTTTTGTATCTCCCTAGAGAAAAGAAACTGTTGGAGTAGAAGTTGCGGTTGCATTTTATCGGTTTCACTGTAAAAGGGTGGGATCTAGTTGCTAATCTAGTATCTCGTGCAAATTCGAAGCTAGGGGGCACCAGTGATCTAAGTTCATCGAAGCAGAAGCCATGGAAGTATTTATAGAAGAAACACAGGGAAGCCACGTCGTGCCGGTGAGAGAGAGACTGCAGGCGGTCTGCCAAGTCAGTATCGATCACATTACAGACCCTCCGCTGTACCTTGTCGAGAAGCCTAAGGAGAATAGCAGGGGCATCCGACCAGATATGGCAGCAGTATTCAATGCACGGGCGGATGGTAGATTTATAAATGTGCAGGATAGATTCAGACGGTTATGCTCTGTTTTCCTCTTTTCCCCTTGCTTTCAGTATGAGTGTCACATTTTCTAAACCCTCTTTCTTCTGCCAGTCTGGTTGCACGAGTAAACACCTGTTGCAGAGGCACCAGTGACTTAAGTTCGTTGGAGCAGAAGCCATGGAAGTATTTAAGAGCAGACAAAAGGAAGCCACATTTCGTCGGTGGGAAAGTGGCTGTAGTCGAGCCGCCAAGTCAGTACTTATCACATTACTGATCCTCTTTAGGAGCCTGTCAAGAACACGGAGATGATCAGCGGTGGCGCCAGACCATATATGGCAGCAGTGCTCCATGCACGGATGAATGGTTGATTTGTACATATGCAAGAATATGTGGTTAGAAAAGAAGAACAACGCCAAGAGACGACGTATACGTGATCAGGGAAAGTGTGAAAGCTCCTTGGAAGATATTAGTTGTTTCGTTTTAATTAATTACACAAGTGGATAGATAGATAGATAGATAGATAGATAGATAGATAGATAGATAGATATGAATGGACTGAGATATATATCTTGGTAGATACAAACAGAGTAAGATAGAAATATAGGCTGATAGATTTGAATATACTGAGCTAGCTAGCTAGATAGATAGATAGATAGATAGGTTGAGATAGATACATAGACAGAGAAACAGATAAATAGATTTGAATTGATATAGAAAGATACCTATATATGAAGATTTGATATAGCTAGCTCGCTAGCTAAATAGACAAATATGAAGCGATTTAGATAGATAGATAGATAGATAGATAGATAGATAGATAGATAGATAGATAGATAGATGTGTAATGAAATTTGTCTGGCCTTCAAAATATTGCGTCATCCGTGATTACGTCAGATTTTTATCACGCGCCGACACTATTTTCTTGAGTGTCGATTTGTTGTCCTACTGCCATCGTATGCGATAGTCGTTGCTCCAAAGAAACGTACGAAAATTGTAACGCTGCACGAACACGCTGGCAAGCGTTAGAGATATTGTTGGTGTCAGCCTTTCAACTGTCAGTCGTGTCATCAAGGCGAAGAAACAAACTGGATTCATCAGTCCAAAATGTAAAGGAAAATGCGGTCGGAAAGGAAAAACAACGCCAAGAGACGACGTAAACGTGATCAGGGAAAGTGTGAAAAATTCCAGGGAGACAGTATTTGTCTTTGTTTCAATCCATTTACACATGGGTGTACATGCGAAATATAGTGCTGGGGTTTCCTGTTCTCTTTACATCGACTTAGAATTTTACTTACTATTTAAATCAAAGAAAAATTGAAATTTTTAAATTACCTTGGCATATTTGGGGTAAATGTTCAAATAATCTAGAACCTATACTGAAGTAAATAGAGAGCAATACAAAGCTGTGTAAGACAAGGATGTGCCGTCTCACCGGACTACCAGTATTCATTATGGGCGGCCACAGTTTTGACAACATTAGACATGCAGATGACAAAGCGTTGATTCGCAGACACAGGAATGAAATCGAGAAGAAAGGACTAACTGTCAATTGCAGTTCGTCTGTTGGTTGTTTTGTTTTTATGGCAAATAAACCTCGGCGTGTCATTTATTGCCAACTAAATTTTATTTATTTATTGCTGGTAATACCTTTTTCTTTCAACAATTTATTGTTGTTTTTATATATGTTTTGTGTCTAGTATTACTTTTTCTTTTCGAGTATCAAGATTCATTGGGATTTTTTTTAAGGGCAGGGTCCCCAAGTCTTACCCTGTTATTTAACCCATAACTGGAAGGAAGGGACGGATTAATACCTTTCCCAACGGTACCAGTGCTTAAGTGAATGCAGGGTATTCAACTGGAATTCCAACTCGGTTCACCGATTTCTCTTTCCGAGCCGATATCCACTGCACCACAACGCTCATCCGTCACTAAACGCTTACAGCACCTGGTATTCCAAATCTAAGTACTGACCAGGCTCAAAGTTGCTTAACTTCGGTGATCGAGCGAGAACCGGTGTATTCAGCGTGATATGCCGTAAGCTCCTGTTTAGGATTGGGTTTCGTGTTGCTTCTGAAGTCTACTTCAACTCTAATGACACCGCTTAATCATTGAAATATCTTTCACTATGCAGCATTTTTATGTTTTCAATAGAAGTTGTGAATGCTGGACAATATCATCGAAAATGAGGACAAAACTGGAAGCGGCCGAAATGTGGTTCTACAGAAGGACGCTACGGATATCGTGGACTGAGCATACAAGCAACGACGAGAATGGCAACAAAAAGGAAATTGATGCTGAGCATCAGGAAGAGATAACTGAAGCTCCTGGGACATGCAATGAGGAAGGAGAGCCTGGAGAACCTGATACTGACTGGACAGATAGAAGGAAGGAGAGACAGAGGAAGGCAGCGGATAACATATTTGCAGGGACTGATCAGGTGGATGACGGAACGGGGGTTGCCAGGAGCAACAGGAGCAAACATACTAAGAGCCACAAGGGATAGGGAGACGTGGAGAGCCATGATCGCCTACGTTCTGAAGGGACAGGGCACATGAAGAAGAAGAAGAAGAAGAAGAAGAAGATAGGTTCTATCTTCGATTCACATCTCTTGTCAGTCTTTTTGACATTTGAGATTTATCTGTTTTTCCTCTTTAGGATCGGGTGTCCAGTTCTTTCTAAAGTCTTCTACTTCACTTCCAATAATACCCTTAAGTCTTTATTGGCATTATCGCCTTTCTTGGGGTGAAGTAACTTAAAATAAATTAAGCTAACCTCTGGGGGTGATTTTTCTAAGCGAAGGTTAGATGTGGCACAAGACCGAAAGTATGGGGTACCCAAATGGAATCGAACTCACCACTCATTTTTAATGATTAAAGCAAGCCTGCTAAATATTACACCACGTCAAGGTGCTCAGGTACCCGCTGGGGGAATGGTTTACGCGGTTCGTAATCACGTGTTAATACAGACCAACATCGGAGTTTTAATCTTGGGAAATCTTTATAGCATCTTCAGTGGACGTCTTGATGCACGCTGCTAATAGATTTCATTAAGGAATGAACTTTGGAGAGTGATATCAATTGTGAATTCATTACCTCTAAAGAAAATTCTGAATAGATTTCTATGGACATCAGGCCGGCTAAATTCTTTGGAATAAAAGGATATTATTTCCGCAGATAATATTTCTTTTCTATGATATTCATCGACTATAGCTTGCGTTGTTTAATCCTCCTTTGAATAATCATTCTTGTGTTTGACCATTCTTCCTTTTTCGCTTCAAATTGATTTTTGAGAGATGGCTGCACGCGAATCAGAATAAATGATTGTATTTTGCATATTCCAGTATGAATGAAATTCCTTATTATACGATGATTTCTCAGAAGGTTATGCCTCTTATTTAGTTTCCATGGAAGCGAGAATAGCACTGACAAAGAGAGCACGTTTTCGCCTACAAAAGGTTATTTACAACATAAACCCTACCAATGATTATTCTTGTTCGCCGGTGATGAAAAACAGCCTTGTGGTGATACCGCGCAAAAGCCATCGACCGGATGTTAGCGCTTTCACGACCAAAAAGTAAATGAGCAAAAGCCGTCCGTGCGCCGCCGGCTCAGCGCAGATGTTCTGGTTGAAAACTAAAAAATTAATTAAATATTAAATTTCCAGTTCGTGAGCCTACGCGAATTTTATTTACCAGCAAATGGGAAGCCCAGAATGAAATACAAGTGTGAAATCCCAAGTGATCTGCTGTGATCCAAAATGAAGATATAAAAAGCGGATACAGAAAGCTTCGACGGGCAGACCGACTCGAGGAGAAGAGAGAAATTAGTATCTCCCTTGACCGAAGTCAAGTGGCTTACTACTCTCGCCTCCCTTACTCCTTTCCTTCTTCCCTGCCTCAAAAACTACTTACTGGCCTAAGGAGCGACTACATCAAAGACATTCCTTACTTACACGCTCCTGCATTCCTAAGCATTAGTTCTTTTTCAGCATTTTATTGCCATGAGCATTTTAACCTCCGTTGGATCTATACTTCAAGTATTACTTCAATTGTAAAAAACATTAATTGATATGTGTATATATAAAATGTTATTTTTCAACTCAATTTGCCTTTCTTGGTTTATAACCTTTCTTTATGACTTATAGTGGGCTATCTACATCGAGGCCAAATTCCGTTAATCTGCAACAGTATACAACTACCCTTCACTAGAACGGACTCCCACTACAAACTAACAGAAAAAGAATAGATAACCCACCATAGCCTTACTGTCAGGATTAAAGAAGTATTAAATATTATCATAAATTGATATAAAAAAAACTCCTAATTATATAAATAAACACTGTTAGATAAAATCAAGTTATATACAAAACACAATTTTTCTACACAATCTTCATTTTTATGAGCGAGAAACAATATTAATGTTTCTAACGATAATTACGTATTTAGTATGTTTGTTATTGGTCATTTACATTGTTCGTACTCTTTAATGCCATATTCACGACGTTTCGGTCGTTTTACGCTCCGAACTTCTTCAGGTGATAGGAATATCGAACCGAACCCTTTATTTCGATCTCTGAAGTTTGTTGTTCTCGTTCCATGGGTCATGTCAGTTACAGACGTCCTATTTATCTTCCTTTAACTCAAGTTTAAATTTTTTTCTTCACAACTGTCGTAGCCAAGTATTGAACTCACAATACTTTGTGACAACTCACTGGATCTAACCAACGCTTTTATCAACTGGGTCATGTTTCCAACATACTTCAGTTATCGAAATAAACGGTTCGGTTCGAAATTCCAAACACATGAAGAATGCCTGAGCGCAAAACGATCGAAACGTACTGAATTTGACAATAAAAGTGAGGACAACAGCCCGAACAAAGCGAATAATATAAACGGTTACAATTATAGTGGGTTATCCGTTCTAGTGAAACGTAGTTGTGTGTTGAAGCAGATTAACTGAATTTGGCCTTGTTAGTAATAGTCCACTATAAGTTATAAAAGGGGTTATAAAACAAGAAAATCAAATTGAGTATAGAAACAACATTTCTATATACACAGATATCAATTAAGGTTTTTTTACAAATAAAAGATTTTTTTTGGACGTTAAAATGTTTATAGCAGTAAATGCCGAAAAGAGAGTTTGTGCGTTTGTATGCGGGAGCATTTTTCAGTTAGGAATGTCTTTGATGTATCCGCTCCGTTGGTCGGGTAAGTAGCTCAGGGGACAGCAAAGAAGAAGGTGAGAGGGAAAGGAGGCGAGCATAGTGGATCGCTTGACGAGGTCAAGGGACGAGCTAATTATGCTCGTACTTTCTCAACTGGCGATGCTTTCTGTGTCAGCTTTTTATTTCTTCTTTGTGGGTCCAGCAGGTCATTTGGGAATTCACACCCGTATTTAATTCTGGGTTTCCCATTGGATGATAAATAAAATTCACGTACGCTCGCGAAAAGGAATTTGATATTTGTTAATTTTTGGTTTTCTGCCGGAACCTATGCGTGGAGCCGGATGCGCAAAGACCAGTTTTGGTCATTTGCTTTCTGGATCTCTGAGGGCAAAAATCTGGTCCCTCGCTTTGATCGGTTTCACCACACAATAACTCATCTAAAAAAAAATGTTTATTTGTAATCATTTTTTACAGTTTATGCTATATTATGTTTGTATTATTGGTAAAGATTTGTTGGATTGCATGTGCTTTGGTGAAATGCAATTTGTTTCAAATATTATATAATAAATGGTACGTCAAAATTAATACGCCACCTTCGAAACTATAGACGATCAGAGCCTTGTAGCTGATCTCTTCGGACCCAAAACTTTAAAAAATCGCGATGAGCAAATGTTCCCACGCGGTAGCTCCGTTCCTTGAGCGCCTATTGGTGCTTAAACTAAACCCAGACGTCGTACTCTTACGAGGGTGCATTTTTATATAAAAAATATTAATAAAGTCAACAAAATGTTTAAAATTTTAGTAAGGGATTCTACTGAATCCTACTTGTTAATACAAAAAAAGTTTTCATTCATGAAGTAGTTGTAAAATAGAGAAATTAGAAATAGAACGTTTGGAAGATTCTTGATCATTCCAGTATATTCGAGAAAAATCTAGATGATTCGAGAAATATGCTAATTAGGTGCTAGCCTCTATAAAAATAGGTTTTTGAAAAGGGTTGTCAGTTGAAAACAAAGAAATCTCTGGTGTTCTGAATTCCGGCTTTTGATTCGTGGGTTATTATATCAAACCGAAAGATTCTCTATGAAAAGTTACCGAGCAACGACAACCCAAAAGAGAACCTCATAGAACCAAATTGGTAAATAGAGTTTTTGACTATTTTCATTGACTAAACTGAAAATTACTCCCGATATACATATATTTGTGGATTTCCAGTAATTGCACTTTAGATTACTTCGCTAACCCTAACGTGGTAAAGATAATTGACCCCCACACCTTTCCTTCTCCCTCGTAAAACTTAGCCAGTAGACTCTATGTTTTCTGTTTTAAATGCTACAATTGTATATTTGTATATATTTTATTTTCAATAATCTTGGAATTATTTCGAACTTTTGTTCTCATCTTGGTTGATATAAGTGTTATAATTAATTGAAAAATTACTCATCTAAACTTATTTATGAATGGAACTTTATGTGTGTGCGCATGTGTGTGTGTGTGTCCTTGACCTATAGACTCCGAAACGGCTGAATCGATTTTCTTGAAAATTTACACAGGTGTACTATAAGCATCTGAGAGTGCTCTTAGCTAGGTTTTGTGTCGAGGTACCCCCAATGAATATCGAAAATCGTTAATCGAAGAAATCGGGTTATAGAAGAAGTGCTCCGATTTTAATCAAATTTAATACACTCATAGACAAAGACATAAGAAACGATATTCAGAAGTTTCAAGGTTGCAGTTCTTACAATAGTGCAGAAAATCGATAATGTATATATAATATATATATATATATATATATATATATAAAAGGCAAGATGTTTGTGTGTGTGTCTGTTTATCTGCCTGTATGTCTGTATTTTTTTCAGCTCTTGTATTTTAGTTTTTGCTTTGGATTTGGCTATAAGTAGGTTTAATTGTAGTTCTTAGTCTCAATCATGATACCATTTAATCAGATGACTTATTTAGCCTTCAAAATTCAGTTTACGACGAAAAAAACTTATTTGATATCGATAGCAGGAAATCAAAATTGTACTTACATCCATTCATTTTTCTTTCAGTCTACGGTTTCGCTTTAACTGGAAACAACTATTGCTTTTTAGTCTTTCGTGCCAACGTCCAAAACGTCTGAGCTCCAGGACCATGGATTAGATTTAAAGCTTTCATTACACCCGAGCAACGCCGGGCTATACTGCTAGTCCCAGAAATAAATACAAAATATTTTAGTTTGTGTTTTTATTAAATTAAACATTTGTTTGTGATTTAGCTCTGTATTTTGGTAAATCATTTTTTTCTTTTGTTACAACTTCTAACACGTAACAGGACATACAATTTTTACTAAAGGTACTAGAAAAATGATTGATTTCCTGTACCGCTCCACTAAGTACTTGACTTTTTCTGGTATCCTCTAAATCCGGGGTTTTGAAACTTTTTGACTTACGGACCCCTTTATATTTCCACTATAAACGCTTAGGAAATTCATACAGAAATTTTTACTTAAAATAGCTTATAGTTTTGCATTAACGTAGTAAAAACTGGTTTTAAGCTTACTTTAGACATAAGTGTTCAAATAAAATAAATTAATACTGCATGTTGATGCAAAATGTAACAAATTTAAATTTATATTACTTAGAATTTCAGGTGATGAGTTAATCAATGGACCGCCCTATCTTATCCTTACGGACCCCCTGTGGTCCGCGGACCTCAGTTTGAAAAACCCCGCTCTAAATTCATAAGAGTTAGATCAGGCTTAACAGAGTATTGCTGCCATATATGAGCAGGAGGTGCTGAGTCTTCACTCTCCAGTTTCGATAAAGTCCAAAAGTGTCTCCGTGGGACGAACTATTTTCTATCCTACCACCACTTTCTCACAGACGAAGCATCGCAAGCCTCTCGCCACTCTATCGCTATTTCCATGGAAAATGCTCAGACAAGCTGCATTCCTTAGTTTGACTAGTTTTAACCTTCACAGCTCGAGACCGCAATGCCGTGCACGTTGTAGCAAACCACCTTCATTCCCTTCGTATTTCATTAGTGAGATGTAAGTTCCACTCAAGCAGCTTCCCACGAACCGCTGCTTTGTGTAACAGACTCCAAACAGGATGTTTCGTCGATCAATACAATCTTAACCTGTTCAAACCTAGTATTACCAATTATCTTCCCCACATATCTGCATACATTTTACCTCTAACTCAGTCATCCTCTACATCGAGTGACTCTTGTGCCTTTTAAAAGATGAGTATCATTGTAGAAAAAATGATCTACACTTAACTCATAATTGAGGAATAAATGGATTCATGCCTGTCAGAATACGTTAATTTGAAGTGAATTAAAAACATACCGGCCGTCGAGTTTGAACTCTTTTCGCTTTTCGTATTCTTTGTTCTGTAAATATTTTGATTAACAGCAGCTTCTAGAAACTGTTTTAAATTATTAATATTTTTTATGTTTATCCTAATCTGGCAAAAGGAATGAACAATTCTGGACTCGTAGAGAATGGTTCCTGATAAGATTTTTTTCGAATTTTCGGTAGTTTTAAATTTTTTGTCTTCAGTCTTTTTTGTCCTGTCCAAATTCAATAAAATTGATTTTATCGGCTTCAAGACAAATTTACGTACGCTTCATTATTAGCTAATTATTTCCTTTTGCATCTGAGCCCACTAAACCCGTTGATCGTATAGAATATTAAAGGAAATGTGAGACTCGATCTGAGATCTGTTCAAGTGAGAACAATAGTTGAAGTTTATTGGGAAAACTCAAAGGAAATCTAGAAATATTAAGAGTGAAAAGGTTTGAAAGAAAGAAGAAAGCGACGACAAAGAAAAAGTCTAAATGACAAAGAAAGAAAGAAACAACCAAAAAAAGTGACGGAGTAGGATGAAAGAAAGAAAGCAAGAAAGAAAGAAAGAAAGAAGGAAAGAAAGAAAGAAATAGGCGAGAAGTTTAAAGAAAGAAGGAAAGACTACAGGACCAAAAATGGTAAAGAGAAAAGAAAAAAGCAAAGAAAAAACAACTAAAGAAAGAATAGAAGAGGAAGAAGAATTGTAAAAAGAAAGAAAAGACGTGAGAGACAAAAAGAACCTTCAAGGACAACCAGAGAAAATAGGAACGAAAGAGGAGAAAAACAAGAGGTGTAAAGAAAGAAAAAAGAAAGAAAGAAAGCCGAAAAGACTAAGTAAAATTGTAAAGAGCAAAGAAAGAAGTAAAAAAGAAACAAAAAAGAAAGAAAGAAGAGAGGGCAAGAAGAAAGAAAGGAAGAGCAGGTAGAATTATAAAAGGCAAAGAAAGAAGTAAAAAGAGAGACCAAAATGAAAGCAATAACAAAGAAAGGTAAATAGAAAGAAGGAAAGAAACACAAAAAGACCAAGTAGAATTTGTTAAAGAAAGAAAGGAAAGAAAGAAAACAAGAAGAAGAAAGGAAACAAAGAAAGAAAGGGAAAGAAACAAGAAGAAGAAAGGTAAAGGGACAAAAGAAAGAAAGAAAGAAAGAAAGAAAGAAAGAAAGAAAGAAACAAGAAGAAGAGTAAAAGACAAAAGAAAGAAAGAAAGAAAGAAAGAAACAAGAAGAAGAAAGTAAAGAAAGAAAGAAAGGAAAGAAGAGTAAAGGACAAAGAAAGAAAGAAAGCAAGAAAGAAAGAAAGAAAGAAAGCAAGAAAGAAAGAAAGAAAGAAAAGAAGAAATAAGGAAGGAAAGAAAGAAAGAAACAAATAAACAAGGAAGGAAGGAGAGTAAGACAAAGAAAGAAAGAAAGAAACAAGGAAGAAGATAAAGGACAAAAGAAAGAAAGAAAGAAACAAACAAACAAACAAAAAGATAGGAAAGAAATAGAAAGTGGAAGAAATGACCAAACAGTGAGACTGAAACAGGATAAAAAAAATTTAAAAAAACAAACAAAGATAGAAAATATAAAAACAAAAAAAAAAAAGAAAGAAAGAAAGAAGAAAAGAATAAATTGTAGAAGGATGGCAACAATTAAGAAAAGAAAAGAAACAAATAAAGAGACTAGAGTAAGGATAAAAGACTAGCAAAGGATAAAAGACTAAAACTGAAGGATAAAGAAAGACCAAACGAAAGGATAAAAAGAAAGACTAAACAGAATAAAAGAAAGACTAAACGAAAGGATAAAAGAAAGGAACTAAACGAAGGAAAAAAGAAAGACTAAACGAGGAAATAAAAAGAAAGACTAAACGAAAGGAAAAAAAGAAAGAGGCAGAAAAAATTGTTAAGAAGAACAACGAAAGAAAGAACGAAAGAAATGTGAATAGTGATAGAAAGTCTATGCAAAAAAATACAACTTCTGCATGCACGCACACAATTAGTATAGTTTAGACTGTCTTATCAAGACCAGAATCAGCGATCCCCAATGAGGATTGAGCTTTCCATGCAGTTTTAAATGTCCCTTAACTAATTAACCTGACAACATTGTGCCCTATACATAATCAATATAGAGAGATAATTTTGCTTTGCACAGAGACCTTTTAGATCTTACATATACCAATACACATCTGTATATTCATTTCAGAAATATATATATATATATTCCGGTAAAACTTTTTGTACCAAATGGAACGAATATAGTGTGGTCTGATGAAATGAGCTAATTTAGCTCAATGAAAAGAATTATAATTTATAACCGATTTAAATGACGTGTTGAGTTTTCCTTTATATATATATATATATATATATATATATATATATATATATATATATATAATTTCTTTGATATCTAACTGTCGGAATTCAGCAACCCTGATCATTTAGAGTAAAGTAGTATTTTATTTCCTTCATTTTAATTAGACAATTCCTAGAGCCAGAATTTCAGCAGATAGTTTTATTGATCTGGTTGCGTGTACAGGCTTAAATTTCCAGCTTCCGGGGACTCCACACACGTCAAGCAAATTTAGCCATGGACATGTTCTTGAAGAGGAACGCACACACTCACACATGTAGAGCATCACGTAATGACCCCCTCCTCAATAAAATGCAGGCATTCACAAGTATTCTCATACACGCTCCATCGTCCATTGATTGGTGGAGTACAGAGAGAAAAGGAAAACAAAACAACGACTAAAAACGTGACCTACTGGCAACCAATGAAAGAAAAGTAGAATATATGAGCTGTACAGTAGCCAATCGAATCACCCGGGAAGGAAATGAATTGCGCTTTTTGTGGTTGGAGGGATTAAGACAAAAATGGAAGGAGTTGAAGAATTGGCACTTGGTGCACTCGCAGACTTAGAAAAGGAAAAAAAACAGACTGGAAACAACGTCTTAAGACATGGTAAATCGATGGTGATAAACACCAGCAGCACGTAAAATTCTCGTCTAAAACGTTTCCACAAGAAGCGTCACGTTGCACCATATGATATTAAGTTGAATTTAGAATCAACTTTTATTCTTGATGTCAGTCAGTTTAGGTGCCATACGTGATACACGCTTGGGCGATCATGTCTCGAAAGAGACATGACTTACTGGGCAGAAGATTATCCCGCAGTATGTTGCCATTGCTTTCTGCAGTAGACTGGTTGCCGACCAAGGCTATAGAACCCAATCTGTCCTGTTATTTAACCCATAACTGGAAGGAAGAGACGGATTAATACCTTTCCCAAGGGTATTTGCTCGTAAGTGAATACAATGGATTCAGCTGGAATTCGAATTCGGCTCCCCGGTTACTCGTTCCAAGCCGATATCCACTGTACCACAACGCACATCCTCATTCTTCATGTAGCATATTTAAATAGTGTTTAAATCATTCCATATAAAAACCCTGAGCATCTATACACTGTTTTTAGTAGACGGTATGCCACTTATGTCAACTTTACCGCTTTCTTTATCAGCCACACAACTCGAATGCCGTCTTCAAAGTTACTCCCCAAAGACCAAATCTACCCACTTCTATGTGTACCTCAATCAGTTATGCATATTTTTGAGGCCAACCTAAAGGAATTTAATTGACCTTAAGGCTATAGGTAATTTACATAACCGTGTATGGCACAGGTGATTTTGTCAGGGAGATAGGCCATGTCCACTACATACATTTCTACCAATGGTTTGTTCATTTGGAGTGTTTTTAGGTCCCTGGAATGTTGTGGGGTATTTTGGTACTTGGCAGTGTGAGTGCTGATGGATAGATTCTTGTGATAGAGGAAAATTGTAACGTATGTCGGGGTCGTGAGTCGGATTAGCTAGGTATAGGATAGATAATGAAAAACCAACCCAAGTTTTTGTTCCCCATCCCTGTTTCGGCCTTCTGCCATAATCATGTAAAACATGATAAATAAACATGTCTACCAATGGGCTTACAAGGTTATTAATGTCTTTGCGATAACACTCTGAAGGTTTTCACACCAAAAAATACTTGAATGCAATTTCTGCATTTTCTTTTAAAAAAGAACACACTTCAAAATTTCGAACTCTGACAGTCCCTGAATTCATATGGAACACATTTATCGAGTTTCTTCTCTTAAATTTTCATGAGATATTATTACTACTATTATTATTATCATCATCATCTTTATTATTATTATTATTATTATTGCTACCGACGTTATAACAAAAAGATTAAAAAAAACTCCTTTCAAAGATTACTGTTTTCTACAAGCAGTAGTTTGTGCATAATATCTTTAATGACAAAGAGGAACAGGCGTTGCTACCGACGTTATATCAAGAAGATAAAAAAAATCCTTTCAAAAATTACGGTTTTCTACAAGCAGTAGTTTATATATAATATCTTTAATGACCAAAGAAGAACAGGCGTTGCTACCGACTTTATAACGAAAAGATGAAAAACATCCTTTCAGAAATTACTGTTTTCTTCAAGCAGTAGTTTATGTATAATATCTTTAATCACCAAAGAGGAACAGGCGTTGCTATCGACGTTATAAAAAGAAAAATATAATCCTATCAACGATTACTGTTTTCTACAAGCAGTAGTTTATGGATAATATCTTTAATGACAAAGAGGAACAGGCGTTTCTATCGACGTTATAATAAGAAAAAAACATCCTTTCAAAAATTACTGTCTTCTACAAGCAGTAGTTTATGGATAATATCTTTAATGACCAAAGAGGAACAAGCGTTGCTACCGACGTTATAATAAGAAGATAAAAAAATCCTTTCAAATATTACTGTTTTCTACAAGCAGTAGTTTATGTATAATATCCTTTTTTTTACCGCGAGGTTGTAAAAAATACCAGGTTGGGAAACTGGCGCGGTATATCCTTCTCTCAATGAGGGTGAATGGGCCTCTCTTAAGCCGTTGTAGCCACCCCATCTAGTGATGGTGTCACGATAAAAACACCCTTGGTAGCTCTCGCGAAGCATCAAGTATTCAGCTATTGACAATATTTTGAATCTCGGCCGAGGCCGCAGAATGATGATGATGATGATGATGATCTTCTTCATGTGCCACGTCTCTTTAGGACGTAGGTGATCATGGGCTTCCACTTGGCTCTGTCTCTTGTCGTTCTCAATATTTTTCCTTTTGGTATCTCTCCCAAAGCCTAAACACGACTTAGAAGTTGTCAAAATGCTTGAATGCGGTAGGCGAGATAACAGGTCAAAGGCCAAGTATTCCAGATCGGTAACCTTCAGCTTTGTCATCTTGGCAACATGTGGCCGTGTATTGTCTTGAATCAGAATTAGGGCTCGTCGATTAACCAGTTCTTTTTGTGTCGTGACTCTTCAGGACATAGGCGATCATTGGCTTCCACTTGGTCGTGTCGCTTGTCGCTCTCAATAGTCTCCTTCTTGGTATCTCTTCCGAAACCCGCTCTGCCATCCACTTGTTCAAGCCTATCAAGTATGTCTCACGTTGCCTTCTTCTGTCTCTCTTTCACTTTTTCCGTCCTGTGAATATTCAATTCTCCAGGCCCTCCTTTTTCATTACATGTCCCAGGAGCCTCATCTGTCTCTTCCTCGTGTTAAGTATGAGTTTTCTTTTTTCGTTTTCATCTTCTTCAACACCTCATTGTTGCTCACGTGCTCAGTAGATAGTATCGTCAGCATCCTTCTGTAAAACCACATCTCCTCTGCCTCAAGTCTTTCCTTCATCATTGATGAGATCGTCCAACGACAGACATCACATAGCAATCCAACACTCTTTTCTTTGTTTCCAATGAGATTTCCTCTGTCTCTCAATACTCTGGTTAGCTTTTAAAATGCTTTCTTGGCCATATACGCGCCTGCGAGTGTTTTTAGCTAGGTTTTGTGTCGAGGTAACCCAGATAAACTTCGAAAATTGATAATCGAAAAAATCGGGTTATAGAAGGCGTGGTCCGATTTTAATCAAATTTGATACACTCATAGCCAAAGACAGAAGAAACGATATTCAGTTTCAAGGTTGCAGTTCTTACAATAGTGCAGATAATATATATATATATATATATATATATATATATATAAAAGGCAAGATGCTTGCGTGTGTGTCTGTTTATCTGCCTGTATGTCCGTATTTTTTTCAGCCCTTTTATTTTAGTTTTTGCTTCGGGTTTGGCTCTAAGTCGGTATAATTGTAGTTCTTAGTCTCAGCCATGATATCATTTACTTAGAGGACTTATTTAGCCTTCAAAATTCAGTTTACGACGAAAGGGAATTATTTGATATCGATACCAGGAAATCAAAATTTGATTTACTATCCATTCATTTTTCATTTATTCTTCGGTTCCGCTTTAACTGGAAAAATCTTTTCCTTTTTAGTCTTTCGTGCCAACGTCCAAAGAGTCCGAGCTCCAGGACCATGGGTTAGTTTTAAAGCTTTCATTACACCCGAGCAACGCCGGGCTATACTACTAGTATATATATATATATATATATATATATATATATATATATATATATATATATCAAAAGGAAGAATGCATTTCTCCTAAGAGGGTACCATATTAGTATCCTTGATTAAGTTGGTTAATGCTGCTAAAATCCTTGCTTTCAGCTCATATTTAGTGTTACAGGGAATTGTGTTTGTCCCCTGCCCAACTGCGGCCCCCACCACATAATAAGAAGGAGGTTGCAATCTGGTGAGTTAAGTGGCCAGATATAAGGTGTTATGTCGTCGCAAAAATTGTCTGAAAAGCCATGACTGGGTTCTCCTGCTTGTTTGACATGATGCACACTCCCGTTGCTAGATATAGCCACCTTCTTGACCCAGGGCAGCACAAATGCCTTCATGTAGGCCTCTATGTTGAGTCTAAATTCCTGTATGAGAATGAATGTGGGTCTAACATCGCTAACATTAGTGATCACTCCAGACCCTTTTGTAATCCCTCCTCCAAATCTTTTTGAATTCTCTACACTGTCCTCAATTTGAAAATGAAACACTCTGAAACGTTTGTATTGGAGCTTCCGGCGCGAATGCCAAGCAGTACAACATATCGTTTCTAAATTTCTGGCGGCGTGAATTGCGTCATGGTGCTCCTTTTCCCAGGGTACTCAACTGCGCAGTCGACAAAATCAAAACAAACATTAGGCATGCACGAAATTAAAAATTTACCCATCGCACTCTGTATTATGGTCTACGGCTATATCGTGTTGAATACACCTGTTCCCATCCGATCACCGAAGTTAAGCAACATCGAGCCTGGTCAGTATTTAAATGGGTGACCATTTGAGAATAACAGGTGCTGTAAACGTAAGGACCAAGAATGGTCCACCGGTCCTCCAAGTTTGGGAGTTGGGTGCAGGGCTAACAACCATGCCCCATAAAAAAGTTTGTTACAGAAACAGCAACAAAAAGTTGCTGTCCTATGCACCATCTGGGTGGCTAATGTTTATCAAGGATGTGCGTCGTGGTGCAGTGGATATCGGCTCGGAACGAGAAATCGGGAAGCCGAGTTCGAATTCCAGTCGAATTCCTTGCATTCACTTACGCGCAAATACCCTTGGGAAAGGTATAAATCCGTCTCTTCTCTCCAGATATGGGTTAAATAATAAAACATTGGGTTCTATAGCCTTGGTCGGCAACCAGTCTACCGCAGAAAGCAATGGCAACCAACTGCGGGATAATCTTCTGCCTAATCATTCACGTCTCTTTCGAAACATGATCGCCCAAGCGTGTATCACGTATGGCACTAAACTGACTTACTGAATGTTTATCAAAACATATAATTGTACTCAGCTTCATTTGAAAATCCTGAAATGTTAAATGCGTGAGGAGGTTAAATTAGTCTCATGTTCCCTTAGACGTAATAGAATATCGGCACCTGTACCTAGCCTAAAAACCGAGTACTTGAATATTAAATATAAATAGAAGAAGCATTTTTGCTTCGTAATGTGCGTTATGGTGCAATAGATAACGGCTCGAAACGATAAATCGAGTAGCCAAGTTCAAATTCCAGTTGAGTTCCTTGCGTGCAAAGACATTCGGTAAAGATATTAATCCGTCTCTATGGGTTAAAGGACACAACAGATTGGGTTCTTTAGCCTTGGCTGGCAACCAGTCTACCCTAGAAAGTAATGGCAACCTACTGGGAGATAACCTTCTGCCTAGTCAGTTGAATTCCTTGCATTCACTTACGCGCAAATACATTTGGGAAAAGTATTAAGCCGTCTCTTCCCGCCAATTATGGGTTAAATAACAGGACAGATTGGGTTCTATAGCCTTGGCTGGCAACCAGTCTACCTCAGAAAGTAATGGCAACCTACTGCGGGATAATCATCTTCCCAGTCAGTCATGTGTCTTTCAAGACATGATCGCCCAAGCGTATATCACGTATGACACTCAACTGACTAACTGAATGGTGTTAAGATAAGACAGACTGAGGATTAATTCAGTTAAGTGCCATACGTGAAACACACTTGGGTGATCATGTCTCGAAAGAGACATGACTGACTGGGCAGAAGATTATCTCGCAGTAGGTTGCTATTGCTTTCTGAGGTGGTAAACTGGTTGCCAGCCAAGTCTATAGAACCCAATCTGCCCTGTTATTTAACCCATAACTGGAAGGAAGAGACGGTTTAATACCTTTCCTAAGGGTATTTGCGCGTAAGTGAATGCAATGAATTCAACTGGATTTCGAACTCGGCTCCTCGATTTCTCGTTCGGAGTCGATATCCAATGCACCACAACGCACATCCTAGCCTTCCCATATTCCCCTTTAGGACATGTGCTACATTTTTTGTATTATAGAAAATAAATATTTCTTGCCCCTTTGGTAGTTAAATCACATAGACTTCAGTGTATTACTAGACTGGCAGAAATGTCTCATTTTTAAAGTTGAAATAGCTATGCTAAGTTCTATGCTAATAGCTTCTTCTCTCGAACTTCTCGCTTCTGAAATTTTTTCCAGCTTCTTACAATTTAGTCAACTTCTATTTCCAAAAATTAAACGCAGTGTTATTCAATATCTTCTGTCTCCTTAATTCCTGCTCTTTCAATGTTCTGTCTCCTTAATAATGGTTTCTTTTTCTCATATTACTCACATGCAATAACTAGTGACTTTATTGACTTGCTTTTAGTGCAATGATTAAAAAAATATATATGATTCAATCAATACGAGCATGACTTTACTTTAGTCTGATGAAGTCTCTTTGGAGGTCGAAACGCAATTTAATTTTTTCTACCTTGTCATTTAATTCCATTACAAGCATCGTAGCCAACAGAAATATTTTTAAAAGTCCGCCATTTTATTGAGTTAATGACGTCATAGAGATATATTGAATGCTTATTGCTTTTGTATCGTTACTTGAAATGGTAGAGTGAATAGTCAATATATAAGAAAAGATGGAGCAGACGAGTCCATTTCTGTTTTCCCCTGTCCGTTTTCCCTGTTATTTATTCTGATTTTTTCACACGTTGTCTAATGTTAACTTTAGGAGTCGATACGAAGGTTTTATGCCATTGAATGGTGGCGATAGACTTTAACTACGTGTTGGCGTGATTTCTCTCTCTTATTGTAGTTCATTTAGAGTTTAGATATTTTCATAATAATTGCGTGAGAGGAGGGGGCGCGGAAAAGAAAACGAAGAACAGCAAAATAAATAAAACAGGAAGCGTATAAAAAGAAAAAGTAGAAAATATATCTGAAGATAATTTGTGAAAGAAGAAGAAAAAGAAACAAACGAAGGAAAGGAGGCCAAAATGAAGGAGGGGAAATTTGATAATGTCTAAATTGCAAAGGAAATAGAAGAAAAATCGAAGTGTAGAAGAAAGAAAGAAAGAAAGAAAGAAAGAAAGAAAGAAAGGAAATGGACGAGGCATTAAAGAGAGAAAGGAAAGAAAATAAATGAAAAAATGAAGGAAGAGAGATTAGAAGAAAGAAAGTCGGAAGAAGCAATGAAGAAGGAAAAAAGATAGAAAAGGGACTAAAAAAGAAAGAAAGAAAGAAAGAAAGAAAGAAAATGGAAGAGGCATTAAAGAGAGAAAGGAAAGAAAATAAATGAAAAAAATGAAGGAAGAGAGATTAGAAGAAAGAAAGTCGGAAGAAGCAATGAAGAAGGAAAAAAGATAGAAAAGGGACTAAAAAAGAAAGAAAGAAAGAAAGAAAGAAAGAAAATGGAAGAGGCATTAAAGAGAGAAAGGAAAGAAAATAAATGAAAAAATGAAGGAAGAGAGATTAGAAGAAAGAAAGTCGGAAGAAGCAATGAAGAAGGAAAAAGATAGAAAAGGGACTAAAAAAGAAAGAAAGAAAGAAAGAAAGAAAGAAAATGGAAGAGGCATTAAAGAGAGAAAGGAAAGAAAATAAATGAAAAAAATGAAGGAAGAGAGATTAGAAGAAAGAAAGTCGGAAGAAGCAATGAAGAAGGAAAAAAGATAGAAAAGGGACTAAAAAAGAAAGAAAGAAAGAAAATGGAAGAGGCATTAAAGAGAGAAAGGAAAGAAAATAAATGAAAAAATGAAGGAAGACAGATTAGAAGAAAGAAAGTCGGAAGAAGCAATGAAGAAGGAAAAAGATAGAAAAGGGACTAAAAAAGAAAGAAAGAAAGAAAGAAAGAAAGAAAGAAAATGGAAGAGGCATTAAAGAGAGAAAGGAAAGAAAATAAATGAAAAAAATGAAGGAAGACAGATTAGAAGAAAGAAAGTCGGAAGAAGCAATGAAGAAGGAAAAAGACAGAAAAGGGACTAAAAAAGAAAGAAAGAAAAATGGAAGAGGCATTAAAGAGAGAAAGGAAAGAAACGAAGGAAATGAAGGAAAAGAGATTAGAAGAAAGAAAGTGGGAAGAAGCAATGAAGAAGGAAAAATAAAAAGATAGAAGAGACTAAAAGAAAGAAAGAAAGAAAGAAAGAAAGAAAGAAAGAAAAATAAAAATAAAAATGGAAGAGGCATTAAAGAAAGGAAAGAAAATAAATGAAAGAAATGAAGGAAGAGAGCTTAGAAGAAAGAAAGGAGGAAGAAACAATAAAGAAGGAAAGATAAAAAGATGGAAGAGAGACTAAAAGAAAGAAAGAATGAAATGATGAAAAAGAAAATAAAACAAAGGAGGAAATAATAAACAAAAATGAAAAAGGGGGCTGAAAGCAGAATAAAACAAAAACAGAAGGGTAAGTGAATAGAAGAAAGAAAGAAACAAACAATGAATGAATGAAGGAAGGAAGGAAGAGAGACTAAAACAATGAAATGGGTAATGGATTAAAAGAAAGACATAAAAGAAAGAAAGAAAGAAAGAAAGAAAGAAAGAAAAAACAGAAGAAGAAATAAAAGATACAAAGGAGGGAAAATAGAATAAAAGAAATAAAGGGAGAAAAGGGAATGAAAGAAAGAAAGAGAAAGGAGAAAAGTGAGACTAAAAGAAAGACAATAGGGAAAAGAAAGAAAGAAAGAAAGAAAGAAAGAACAGAAGAAGAAATAAAAGATACAAAGGAGGGAAAATAGAATAAAAGAAAGAAAGGGAGAAAAGGGAATGAAAGAAAGAGAAAGGAGAAAAGTGAGACTAAAAGAAAGACAATAGGGAAAAGAAAGAAAGAAAGAAAGAAAGAAAGAAAGAAAGAAAGTCAGCAAGGTCAAGTGTCAGGTTTCTTTGGCAGTTTCGTCTGTCTCTTCTGCTTTTTGATTCCCATCGTAGTGACCATTCCCGTCACTTACGAAGCGGTTTTGGGTTTCAACCTTGAGCAATATGACGTATGTGATGCTTCCATTTCCTGTCGCCATAACTTAAAACAACTTCGTTCAATACACCATGTTTCTAGCCCGACCGAATAAGAGAGAAGAAAATCAATTGCCCGACCCTCCCGGATATTGCTTTAGGCTGTTGTTAGTAAGACATCGTTGAATTTCTTTCAAAATGGCGGCTATGCGTTCATTTTCTCCATCGGTTTGGTTTGTATTAACGCTATTTTAAGACGATAATAATAATAATAATAATAATAATAATAATAATAATAATAATAGATTAACAACAAAAAAAGGAACCGAAAAAATTGAGAAAATCATATGTGAGTTATCAATACAAGATGAGATTTAAAGAAATTCAAATTTTTCAACATGGAAAAGCAAGAAGATCAAACAAAAATGCAGAATTAAAACAGTAAATGAAATTTCACTAATAAAAAAAATTAAACGAAAACTACAAGACACAGAGAAAGAGATGATATGGAAAGCGTTGTAGGTTCTATCGAAAAAATAAGATATTTCAAAGAGACATCAAAAAGTTTTGTAGGGAAATTGGAAAGCCTGTTATAGAAGTCAAAAATCTACCATCTATTAAAGAAATGCAAAAATTTGGGGAGAATATTTGGAGCAACCGAAATGAATATAATCCAAATGAATGCAGAGTGGATCAAACGTAAACAAGAAAAAATGAAGGATAATCCTGTGCAAGAAAGAAATATATATATATATATATATATATATATATATATATATATATATATATATATGCTCTCACATTCTGATTGAGCACTCTGGAAGAATGGTAGACTTTGAAAAACAGTAGCTACTCTGGCGTGTGCGCATCGCTCATTCAGTAAAATGAATTAGAGCACTCTAGCTATTGGGCGCGTATAATGATAATATATGCGCTAAAAAGTCTGCCTTCTTCCACCGAACGCCCATGGCCCAGAGGTGGAGTCGCCGACTGGCGCCAGTTCGGTCGGGTTTCAGTCCTGGGTTAAAAAGCAATTGGAGTCTAACCGTACTGATGAGCTGTGATACAGCGAAACAGATCTGTCTGCGGATAACAATATATATATATATATATATATATATATATATATATATAACCAAGAATTATGTAGACAAGTTCTAACAAAATCCCCAAAATGGATATTAAATCTACCCAAACTTTGACTATGGTGTGTCATCAGCTTCCAAAAATGAATATTCTCAAGTCTAATAAACATGTGCAAACATATAACGCAAACATTGTTAACGCAAAAATCACTGGGAAAGCATCAGTCAGTCATACGGGATACACGCTTTTGGACGATCAAGTCTCGAAAGAG
This sequence comes from Ascarosepion bandense, assembly GCA_037127315.1. Taxonomy (NCBI): domain Eukaryota; kingdom Metazoa; phylum Mollusca; class Cephalopoda; order Sepiida; family Sepiidae; genus Ascarosepion; species Ascarosepion bandense. The sequence continues at coordinate 2,748,109 of JBBBDQ010000891.1, read as the reverse complement.
ACATGACTGACTGGACAGAGGATTATCCCACAGTAGATTACCATCACTTTCTGCGGTAGATTAGTCGCCAACAAAAGTTATAGAACCCAACCTGTCTTCGTAACTCACCTGAAGAGAAGAGACGGATTAACATCTTTTTCAAGGGTATTTGCGCGTAAGTGAATTCAACTGGAATTCGAACTCGGCTCAGCGACTTCTCGTTCCGAGCCGATAACCACTGCACCACAACGCACATCCTAGATGGAATATAGCAAATCCAAATGAAGGAGAAATTAAAAAAAAATGTTACAGGCATGTGCGTCTTGTGTTAAATAACGAATTGAATTAAGAAAAATATCATCCATAAACACCTTGGCTATCCCTGTGGTGCAATACAGTTTCAACGTCCTTAATTTGATCATAGCTGACATTAAGTGAATGGATGTCAAAACAGGAAACCTTCTCACTTGCTACCTCATACATCATCCTAATTTTGATATTGATCGTTTGTGTGTGTTCAAAACCGAATGAGGCAGAGGATTAGTTCAGGTCTTACAAAACTACAACACTTACATATATAAATCTGCCATCCACCCGTGCAGTGAATACTGCTGCCATATCTGGTTGGGTGCTGCTGCTATCCAAATAGGGGTCCTTGTCAAAATCCAACGGAGTATCTGTAATGCGATCGATCCCGACTTGGCAGCTAGGATACAGTCACTTTCTCACCGGCGCAATGTGGCTTCCCTGTGTCTCTTCTACAAATATTTTCACGGCTTCTGCTCCGATGAACTTAGTTCACTGGTGCCCCCTATATATGAATTTACTCGAGCCACAAGATTACAAACAAAGTCCCACCCCTTTACTGTGAAACCAATAAAATGTAAACGCAAATTCTATTCCATCAGCTTCTTTTCTCGCACTTTCTGCCTGTGGAATTCCCTTACATTTACTTGCTTTCTCGACAGCTACAGTCGTCATATTCTATCTCATTAACCTGCATCCTCTCTCTCATACTTCTTTCTCCACTCCACTCTCATCAGTACTCTCATCCTTCTTTTACCCACTTCCTGACACCCCCTATAATCAGTCACTCTTTTTCATAACTTTCCTCTTATGTAACCCTCTGCACACCAGTGGCAGTAAACTACTTTCCTTGGGGTGATATGATTATAAAAGAAAATTGGTTTTCAAAGATACCTGGAAACTATAAAAGACTGATGATCTGTGTCAATACAGATCATCGGTTTTGGGTGATATTCATACAGTTTCCTTCTTGTAAATTTTGCATGTTTTCTAGTACAGATGACTTACTCTGTTATGCCGAGTTTTATATTCAGTTATCTGCAATTGTGTTCAGCACAGTTTTTCAGTATGTGTGCTTGGTAATCTTTACTTAAAAATCATTGGTTTTGTGCCGTAAGAATAAAACCTTTAAATTCATCGTTCAAGCCTACACTACGTAACCACTTGTTGGCACAGGGTTGGTCTACATCAGCTTGTTTGGTACGGGCAGAATATTTATCATGAAGAAGATTATCTTGCAATCTTTTCATAGGCTACAGTGTATTTGTTTTTGTTTTCTTTAAGTAATGCAAATAGATAAATGCAAATGCTAAAGAAATGCAAATAAACTATAATACACATGCTGCGGAAAAAAAAAAAACTTAAGGAGTGGTCCGATTGTAGTGTAGGCTTGAACGATGAATTTAAATGTTTTATTTGTACGGCACAAAACCAATGATTTTAAAGTAAAGATTACCAAGCACACATACTGAAAAACTGTGCTGAACCCAATTGTAGATAACTGAATATAAAACTCGGCATAACAGTGTAAGTCATCTGTACTAGAAAACATGCAAAATTTACAGGAAGGAAACTGTATGAATATCACCCAAAACCGATTATAGAGATATGGCCTGTAGCAATTTTATGGGGGCAGCAATGAACACAAGAATTACATCTAATCAGCTAGATATCGCCATGCAGATTGTAATATATCTTTGAAGATATTCTAAACAATTATCAAAATTTGGCACACGAGGACATCAATAATTCCAGTTGTAGTTGAATCTCTTGAATTGATTGGAAAAAAATTTCCGACATACTCATTGAAGCAATTCCTGTTTGCCCATGCCTTAAGGAAATATAAAACTTTGAATTCAAAAGTACAGCTCACACATTACGAAGAGCTTTATCTATCTAAACTTATTTATAAATGGAACTTTGTGTGTGTGTATGTTTGTATGTGTGTCCGTTACCTATAGACTCCGAAACGGCTGAGCCGATTTTCTTGAAAATTTACACAGTTGTACTATAAGCGTCTGCGAGTGTTCATAGCTAAGATTTGTATCGAGGTACCCCCGATAAATATCGAAAATCGATAATCGGAAAAATCGGGTTATAGAAGGAGTGGTCCGATTTTAAACAAATTGGATACACACAAAGACAAAGACATAAGAAACGATATTCAGAAGTTTCAGGGTTGCAGTTCTTACAATAGTGCAGAAAATCGATGATGTATATATATATAAAAAGCAAGGTGTTTGTGTGTGTGTCTGTTTATCTGCCTGTATATCTGTAGAGTTCGATAATGCGCGAGGCAGTTACTGGTTGTAAGTGCTCTCTGGTAGTCACGCAGGTAATTTGTATATATATATATATATATATATATATATATATATATATATATATAAACTTATTTATAAATGGAACTTTGTCTGTGTCTGTGTGTGTGTGTGTGTGTGTGTGTGTGTGTGTGTGTGTGTATCCGTTACCTATAGACTCCGAAACGGCTGAACCGATTTTCTGGAAAATTTACACAGTTGTACTATAAGCGTCTGCGAGTGTTTTTAGCTAGGTTTTGTGTCGAAGTAACCCAGATAAACTTCGAAAATTGATAATCGAAAAAATCGGGTTATAGAAGGAGTGGTCCGATTTTAATCAAATTTGATACACTCATAGCCAAAGACATAAGAAACGATATTCAGTTTCAAGGTTGCAGTTCTTACAATAGTGCAGATAATCAATAATATATATATATATATATATATATATATATATATATATAAAAGGCAAGATGTTTGTGTGTGTTTATCTGCCTGTATGTCTGTATTTTTTTCAGCCCTTTTATTTTAGTTTTTTCTTAGGGTTTGGCTCTAAGGAGGTATAATTGTAGTTCTTAGTCTCAGCCATGATACCATTTACTCAGAGGACTTATTTAGCCTTCAAAATTCAGTTTATGACAAAAAAACTTATTTGATATCGATAGCAGGAAATTAAAATTTGTCTTACATCCATTCATTTTTCTTTCAGTCTACGGTTTCGCTTTAACTGGAAACAACTATTGCTTTTTAGTCTTTCGTGCCAACGTCCAAAGAGTCTAATCTCCTGGACCATGGATTAGCTTTAAAGCTTCCATTACACCCGAGCAACGCCGTTCTATACTGCTAGTATAAAATGTGTGCGATCTTGGTTTTTTTTTTTTTTTTTTTTTTCCTTTTGTTTAAATAGTGGAAAATGTCATGATGTTATTTATGAACTTAGGTCTATGGTTGGGACCCAGGAAAGAAATTAGTGTACAATAGAAACCAAGGAAACACTAATACTACTACTACTACTACTACTACTACTACTAATAATAATAATAATAATAATAATAGTAATAATAATAGAGGGTTTGTTCAGCGAGAATTGTCGTACAAGACAATTCTTGGCTTACTAACATACATAGAAACAACAATGGACTGGATAATGCAATTTGTCAAACAACATGAAAACAGAAAGAAAAAATATTCAATCATGAAAAAAAGCAGTAAATACAAACAAGACTTACATTTAGTAGATTCTGTAGAAAAACAAAACAGAATCCAAGAACCAACTATTGCAGCAAAAAATATGAAAAAGAAAGCCAAGGATAAAGCTCTTGAACAGATGAAACAGTATATACTATTTATATTGTTGCCCTCATCTTTGTTGTCATATTCTCCTTTAATATCTGTCTATATGTCTGAGATACAGCATTGTAATTATTTACACTATTTACATTGTTCGGACTGTTGTCCTCATTTTTGTTGCCATATTCACCTTTAATATCTGTTTATATTTATGAGAGGAGGTCTTGTAAATATATGCTTTATTTACATTGTTCGCCCAGTTGATTTACCTTTAATGCCATATTCATGACGCTTCGGCCGTTGTACACTGAGGTCTTCTTTAAAATATGAATATATTTTTGAGATGAAGTATTGCGACTATATAAACTATTTACATTGTTCGAACTGTTGCCATCATCTTTATTGCTATAGTCATGACGTTTCGTTCGTTCGTTGTAATTTCCAAACGTTTACAGGTCAGATGTTTCCGCTAGCAGCTTTACATAAACAGAGTTATTAGTCAGGCCTGGATAGAGAGTGGAGTATTCAGTCAAAATAGTCGCGTCGGTTAACAGTTGGATTATAATATAATAATATATGGATTATAATATAATCATATATGGATTATAATATAATCGTATATGGTTTATAATACAATCATATATACATTATAATATAATAATATATGGATTATAATATAATCGTATATGGTTTATAATACAATCATATATAGATTATAATATAATAATATATGGATTATAATATAATCGTATATGGTTTAAAATACAATCATATATAGATTATAATATAATAATATATGGATTATAATATAATCGTATATGGTTTATAATACAAACATATATAGATTATAATATAATAATATATGGATTATAATATAATCGTATATGGTTTATAATACAATCATATATAGATTATAATAATATATGGATTATAATATAATCATATATAGATTATAATATAATAATATATGGATTATAATATAATCATATATGGTTTATAATATAATCATATATAGATTATAATATAATAATATATGGATTATAATATAATCATATATAGATTATAATATAATCGTATATGGTTTATAATACAATCATATATAGATTATAATATAATAATATATGGATTATAATATAATCGTATATGGTTTATAATACAATCATATATAGATTATAATATAATAATATATGGATTATAATATAATCGTATATGGTTTATAATACAATCATATATAGATTATAATATAATAATATATGGATTATAATATAATCGTATATGGTTTATAATACAATCATATATAGATTATAATATAATAATATATGGATTATAATATAATCGTATATGGTTTATAATACAAACATATATAGATTATAATATATTAATATATGGATTATAATATAATCGTATATGGTTTATAATACAATCATATATAGATTATAATAATATATGGATTATAATATAATCATATAGAGATTATAATATAATAATATATGGATTATAATATAATCATATATGGTTTATAATATAATCATATATAGATTATATTATAATAATATATGGATTATAATATAATAATATATGGATTATAATATAATCGTATATGGTTTATAATACAAACATATATAGATTATAATATAATAATATATGGATTATAATATAATCGTATATGGTTTATAATACAATCATATATAGATTATAATAATATATGGATTATAATATAATCATATATAGATTATAATATAATAATATATGGATTATAATATAATCATATATGTTTTATAATATAATCATATATAGATTATAATATAATAATATATGGATTATAATATAATCATATATAGATTATAATATAATCGTATATGCTTTATAATACAATCATATATAGATTATAATATAATAATATATGGATTATAATATAATTGTATATGGTTTATAATACAATCATATATAGATTATAATATAATAATATATGGATTATAATATAATCGCATATGGTTTATAATACAAACATATATAGATTATAATATAATAATATATGGATTATAATATAATCGTATATGCTTTATAATACAATCATATATAGATTATAATAATATATGGATTATAATATAATCATATATAGATTATAATATAATAATATATGGATTATAATATAATCATATATGGTTTATAATATAATCATATATAGATTATAATATAATAATATATGGATTATAATATAATCATATATAGATTATAATATAATCGTATATGGTTTATAATACAATCATATATACATTATAATATAATAATATATGGATTATAATATAATCGTATATGGTTTATAATACAATCATATATAGATTATAATATAATAATATATGGATTATAATATAATCGTATATGGTTTATAATACAATCATATATAGATTATAATATAATAATATATGGTTTATAATATAATCATATATAGATTATATTATAATAATATATGGATTATAATATAATCATATATAGATTATAATATAATCGTATATGGTTTATAATACAATCATATATAGATTATAATATAATAATATATGGATTATAATATAATCGTATATGGTTTATAATACAATCATATATAGATTACAATATAATAATATATGGATTATAATATAATCATATATGGTTTATAATACAATCATATATAGATTATAATATAATAATATATGGATTATAATATAATCGTATATGGTTTATAATACAATCATATATAGATTATAATATAATAATATATGGATTATAATATAATCGTATATGGATTATAATACAATCATATATAGATTATAATATATTAATATATGGATTATAATATAATCGTATATGGTTTATGAAACAATCATATATAGATTATAATATAATAATATATGGATTATAATATAATCGTATATTGTTTATAATACAATCATATATAGATTATAATATAATAATATATGGATTATAATATAATCGTATATGGTTTATAATGCAATCATATATAGATTATAATATAATAATATATGGATTATTTCCCGTCATTGCTTTTTCTTTCGTTTATTTAGTTTCTTATTTTCATAGAGAAATTTCGCTCTTTGTTCGTATAAAGTAAGAAGAGACTTGTGTGGCCCTAACCTGATAGCAGGGAGAATGCTAGAGAATGCGAACCTCATTGGAATAACTTATTGAGAACCGGATTCGTGTATTCGTCTCTTGCTGTTGATTTCATTTTCTGTTTCTTGTGAACGTGCGACATGTCTTTTCTAGTCTTTTACATCTCAGGTGTAAATGAGAGGTAAACACTATGTGCGGATTAATTTGTCCGGTTGGTGAAAGTCTGAGAAAATGTCCTGGGTATAGTTAATGATGAAAAGTACTTGAATAGATTGGATCATTCCTTGTTCCTACAATACTCCAGATCTGTTTCGCAAATAAAGGTATGTTCGTGATATTGTGCTCAAACATATTATTCATGTAGAGTTTGAAAATTTGTGAAAAGGAATCACAAAATCTATGATTCGGAAGAACCGGCGAGTGATTTAAACAGCAACTTAGTTTGATATTACCCGACTGTTTTTTTTTCTTTTCAGAGTAGGGGAATATCAAATAGACAGTTTACAACAATCAGTCAATTAGATTACGCGATACATAATTTCAGCGTTCATGTCGCAAAAAGGTAGATTTTCCCGCAGAAGATTGCTATCAGGATCAGTAGAAAACTTTGCTTTCAAAGAAATGAAAGACTTGGGTTTTAACAATGAACTAAGGTGGCAAAACCTAACAAAGGGCCCATTACTTGTAACTGCACTTAGCAAGACAATTGAATGGTGAATTTTCACATTATCCGTAATTAATAACATTTTCATTTGTTTAATTAAATGTCTCTTTCATTTTGAATTAAGGGATCTTCATGCTGTGTTAAAAAAATGTTCAATGACTAATGTTTCTTTTTCTTATTTTGACTAACGGCTTATCCTTCTCAAATTCTTTAATATGAATGAAAGTATCCTTAATTTATAATAGAGTCTATAGGTACCTCCGCTAAATCGCGAAAAAAACTGCATCGTTACTTTAATATATATATATATATATATATATATATACTAACATATATGCATTCCAATATTGGTGATGTAGCCAAATGGTTTTCGTAAAATCTGTCATAATAGAATAAAAACATCGATATTCAAGAAAAAAATCACAGTAAGTTGCTTTTTAATTGATTTGTATTGCGTAGTGCTTCAGGATTAGTAGAAAATTTTGCTTTCAAAAAATGAAAGACTTATTTATTGGGTTTTAACAATGAACTAAGGTGGCAAAAACCTAACAAACGGTCCATTACTTTTAATTGCACTTAGCAAGACGCTTGAATGGTGGAATTTCACATTATCCGTAATTAATAACGTTTTCATTTGTTTAATTATACGTCTCTTTCATTTTGAATTAAGGGATCTTTATGCTGAGTAAAAGAATTTGTTCAATGACTTATGTTCCTTTTTCTTATTTTGAACTAGCAGTATAACCCGGCGTTGCTCGGGTGTAATGAAAGTTTTAAAACTAATCCTAGCTATCCTTACTCATCTGTCAGTTTCCTCCTGACATTCCCTATGTCTAACCACTCCTTCTCTTTACCTTCCCCTATGTAGCCCCATGCGCAATAGTGGCAGTGGAATGCCTTGCTTGGGGTGAGATGATTAAAAAAAAATCCATTGTCCTGGAGATCAGACTCTTTGGACGTTGGCACGAAAGACTAAAAAGCAATAGTTGTTTCCAGTTAAAGCGAAACCGTAGACTGAAAAAAAAATGAATGGATGTAAGTCAAATTTTGATTTCCTGCTATCGATATCAAATAAGTTTTTTCGTCGTAAACTGAATTTTGAAGGCTAAATAAGTCCTCTGAGTAAATGGTATCATGGCTGAGACTAAGAACTACAATTATACCAACTTAGAGCCAAACCCGAAGCAAAAACTAAAAAAAAAGTGATGAAAAATACAGACATACAGGCAAATAAACAGACACACACACAAACATCTTGCCTTTTATATATATATTATCGATTTTCTGGACTATTGTGAGAACTGCAGCCTTGAAACTTCTGAATATCGTTTCGTATTTCTTTGTCTATGAGTGTATCAAATTTGATTAAAATCAGACCACTCCTTCTATAACCCGATTTTTTCGATTATCGATTTTCGATATTTATCGGGGGTACCTCGACACAAATCCTAGCTAAGAACACTCGCAGACGCTTATAGTACAACTGTGTAAATTTTCAAGAAAATCGGTTCAGCCGTTTCGGAGTCTATAGGTAACGGACACACACATACACACAGACAAAGTTCCATTTATAAATAAGTTTAGATTAGATAGATAACGGCTTATCCTTCTCAAATTCTTTAATATGAATGAAAGTATCCTTAATTTATAATAGAATTATCTAAGTGAATTACTCTGTAAGTGTTAAATTTAATATTAAGTTACGTAAAGTTGACACCGATAAAATGGCAATAGATTTCATTCTAATAGTCAGAGCCATACGTGATACACGCTTAGGCGATCATCTCTCGAAAGAGATATGACTGACTGGGCAGAAGATTATCCCAAAGTAGGCTGCCATTACATTTTGCGGTAGACCGGTTGCCAACGAAGGCTACAGAACACAATCTATCCTGCTATTTAGCTCATACCTAGAGGAAGAAGCGACGGATTAATATATTTCCCGGTGGTATTTGCTCGTAGGTGAATGAAACCAAATCAACTGTAACTCGGCTCGCCCATTTCTCGTTCCGAGTCGATATGAACTGCACCACAATGCACATCCAGTTTACAACAGAATGACAAAAATACGCTAGCATTTTAAATGATAGATAATTGATGAAGTAACATGTTTAATAACAGCCGAAATGGGTTAAAATGCTATGCTTAATTTACATGAAAGACTACGGATTTGCATTTACGACAGTGGCTAATTTGTAGAGGAATATATTTATTTTTTATTATTGTCTGATCAAAATTGTTTCCTTTATATCGCATTTTGTTTTGTTTCCATTATAAGTTTCAAAATATAATTCTCTCTCTCCCCCCCATCTCTCTCTCTCTCTCTATCTATCTATCTATCTATCTATCTATCTATCACTCTCTCCTGCGTATGATGATAAGCTAGATCTCTGATCCGAAGAATGGAGTATTTGAAGAGCTTGGAATCCCTTCTAAATTGCTGTTTTGCCCAGGTTCACTCTAGTCTAGGTTGTAGCACCTTTTTAGGGCTCAAGTTATGGTCAAGTAATGACTCCCCTCCCAAAAAGAAACATGCTATAAAGTGCAAAATACATAGTTGTTGTAAAAATACCAGCAATATACATTTAAATAAATAGTGAGTACTTATATCAAAATTACCAATAGCTATTTTTAATAAAATTACCAAAAATATCTATTTATATTAAATTGCAAACAATACATTTACTGTAGTTTAAGACACAATTGCATTCAAGATCCACTACCGGTCATAATTATTAGGGCCACCCTAGTGTTTTAAAAAATTATGTATTTCATACTATTTTTTAGTATTTATTGCCAAGTAAATAATTGTAAATGAAAATAGAATGGTTATTTTGTTAATACTGCAGGATACCATGTACATCAAATGAATTTATAAATATTTAATAATTACCTATATTGCAGTTTCATCAAAATAATCTCCTTTTGCCTTTACAACGGTTGCACATACTCTGTGCATTCTTTCCACAATGTTTTTAAAATAATCCTCCAACAACTCACTTCAGGTATCCTTTAGACACCTAACTAAACCCCGAACATTACTAGGCTGTTTCTTCTTCCTTCTCCTGTCCACCTCATCCCATGCAAGTTCAATTGGTGAGAGGTCTGGTGACTAAGGTGGCCAACATAACTTTTAACACTCCAGCAGTTTATTTTAATTTTAAATAATTTTGGCACAATTTAGAAGTATGTTTTGGGTCATTATCCTGTTGGAGGATGAAATTTTGACCCACAATATGCAATCCAGATGGAATTGCATATCTCTATAAGATTGAATGGTACTGTTCTTTCTTCATAGTCGCCTTTACTTCAACCAAGTCATATGAACTCATGCCCGCAAAACAGCCCCAAATCATGCAGAATCCACCACGATATTTCATCGATGATTGTACACATTCTTCTTTCACTCTCTCCCCAAACTTCCTCCGTACGCACACCCTCCTTTTACTCCCAAACTGTTCGAACTTAGACTTATCAGTCCACAACATTTTTTACCACTGTTCTGGTGTCCAGTTTATGTGCTCTCTTCCCTCTGCTAGTCTCTTCTTCTTATTGGCTGGCCGAAGCAAAGGCTTCTTGGCTGCTACTCGTCTTAAGAACAATTCTATTTTCATTTAGAATTATCCACTTACCATTAAATACTAAAATTAGTATGAAACACATAATTTTCATTTTAAAACTGGTATGGCCTAATAATTATGGCCGGTAGTGTATACTTAGTTGAAGCTATAAAATTGTGTACAAATATAGAGTTTTCGACATTAAATAACCCATAGAGATTCATATGCCACTAAACAAAATCAACGACCTTAAAAGAAATCTTTCATGAAATTAATATCTTACAATTTTATAAAGAAATTAAACTGTATTCCAAAATATGACTTCAACAAAATTACAACACACCCAACACTGCCAGTAGTAATTATGTCAACACAAACATGTATATGTATAAAAGGTGAGTATTGTGAAGCAGAAATATAAATTGTCATTAGATAATAGGCGACTGTCACAGACAGAACTGGAAGACATAAGTTACCTCCTCAGGTGAGTGGCCAGTTGCCGATAGTATTTTTGTATTTGTATCTCGCTGTAAGGTAATTTAGAATTGCTACTATCATTAACGTTGTAGTTTTTTTTTTACATGTATCATGTACCACGTACTCAACTGTGAAAGCACAATAACATATATCCTATTGGTTATTACTTCAATTTATTACTTTCAAGGATATTGAATTTCGGCATGAGTCGATATTCCGTTAAGCAAACATTCTCTCTTTCTCTCTCTCTGTGTATGTGTGTCTGTGTTTGTACGTGTTCATGATTTATATAAATCACTAGCAGTATAGCCCGGCGTTGCTCGGATGTAATGAAAGCTTTAAAACTAATCCATGGTCGTGAAGCTCAGACTCTTTGGATGTTGGCACGAAAGACTAAAAAGCAATAGTTGTTTCCAGTTAAAGCGAAACCGTAGACTGAAAGAAAAATGAATGGATGTAAGTCAAATTTTGATTTCCTGCTATCGATATCAAATAAGTTTTTTTTGTCGTAAACTGAATTTTGAAGGCTAAATAAGTCCTCTGATTAAATGGTATCATGGCTGAGACTAAGGACTACAATTATACCTACTTAGAGTCAAACCCAAAGCAAAAACTAATATAAAAGTGCTGAAAAAGTACAAACATACAGGCAAATAAACAGACACACACACAAACATCTTGCCTTATATATATATATATATATATATATATATATATATATATATATATATATTATCAATTTTCTGCACTACTGTAAGAACTGCAACCTTGAAACTTCTGAATATCGTTTCTTAGGTCTTTGTCTATAAGTGTATCAAATTAGATTAAAATCAGACCACTCCTTCTATCCTCCGATTTTTTCGATTATCGATTTTCGATATTTATCGGGGCTACCTCGACATAAAACCTAGCTAAGAACACTCGCAGGCGCTTATAGTAAAACTGTGTAAATTTTCAAGAAACTCAGTTTAGCCGTTTGGAGTCTATAGGTAACGGGCACACACACACAGACACACAGACACACACATACACACACAGACACACACACATACATACACACTGACAATGTTTCATTTATAAATAAGTTTAGATTTGGATTTAGATGATCTATTATCATAATTTTCCTTTCCTATTTCTCCTCTTATGTTCATATAACACATTTTATTCTGTAACCCTCCTACTTTAAGTGACTCTTGAGCCTTGTATTGGGGCAACCAAAAAAAGAAAACTATTGTTAATACTCTATATCTGTTTCTTTTTCTTCTTCTCTTTGCAGATAGCAAAACGAGCTTTACGCGTGCGTGTAGCCTTTTCCCGATGACAGACAACTGTAACACTGTCAAAGAGGACGGCAATGCTGTCAAATTCTGTTACACTAGCTGTGACACGGACGGCTGTAACACGGCCGCGCCGTCCGGCATGACGCCATGTCATGGGATTACGACGAGCCTCGTTATCATTCTTCTCATGCTCAGTGTCAACAACATGCTGAATCTATGATTTGGATATGGATTACCTACTTTTAATTCTCCATCTTTTTTTCTTTCTTTTTTTCAATAATCAATAAAACTGATTAAAACAAAGGAAAAAAAACAAAAGACAAAACGAGAAATAAAAACCCAATACAATTTTCAGACTAACGAATATACTCGACTGTAGCCGAATTTATCGAGTGATAAATACTTCAGTAAAAATTATTTCGTTAAACATGCTAAACAAAAGATCTCTCGCATTATCGTTATCAACGGGAACAAATGCTATATTACGAAGTAGTAAAAATAGCATTTTTGTTGTTAAGTAATAATTTTATAATTTAAAATGAAAATAAGCGATTGTCACAATGTTTATAGAAGTTGGTAATTATAATTATCAATACTTCCTGATAAAAAAAAAAGATCTGCGTTTTAATTTATTTCGGTAATTTAAGTTCCAAATTACTGCTTATTTTAAACCGTTCATACCAGTTGTTTAGCTGACAACATTTTCTTAGAGAAATAAAAACAAAAGAAAAAAGCAAAGAAATCAAAGAACATGACGACACCTTCAAATTCTAACAGCCAAGCTGATATCGCCGGGGTGTCTAAACATTGAAAAAACAAAGACCACAGTTAAATCGAGGCTGAAGTAGGCAATTATTAAAAATAGAGCTCATTTTATCTCTGTAAAAAATAAAGTAATCGGTTCCCTGCTTCCAGAGAATGAAGATACTCTTTTTATAATAACAATTACGGGACAAAAAGGAAGCGTTTATAAATCTAACATGTCTCGCTTTTATTTAGCACACTATATTACATTACCAAATTTAATATAACCCATACTTAAAGAATCTGTGACTAGCTATTACTTCTACAAACGGTGTTACGTATAATTTTTTAACCTCACACAAAACGTCTCTTAATTAATATATGAACAATCACCAAACATAAATAAAAATTGCCTACTAGCCCCCCCCCCACACACACGAATATACTTTATCATCTGAATCCCGCATAGATAAACTAGAATTATAATACACTAACACGCATAAATTATATACATACTCCTTTACAAGACTGTTGCAAGTCATCTTAACCAAGAAAAAATAAAACAAAACACAAATTAAAAAATCAAATTGTTCATTTTTTTTTCTCTATATCTCATTCTTTGATGAAGATTTAATGAAAGCAAAACATGTTAGATTTATAAAGGCTTCCAGATTTTTCTTCATCTTATAATTCTGTCGGATTCCGATCCAGATTTGATCCCAATTTATCAACAATTAATTTAAGGATTATATAAAGACTCTTTAAGTTAAACTCACTTCATATTAAAATAGTTTCTATTTGTTTTAGTTATAGCCTAAGTTTATTGTTTAATAAAGTGTTTTCACAACGCTACATGCCTTAAGACTGGAATAAAAGATGCATCATGTTAGGTTCTATTCAGCAGAAGAGAACCCTCAAATCGTGACATTTTTTTCTCCTTTTTCTTTATAGGATCAGTTGTTATTATGTTTATAAAGTGTTTTCCAAACCCACTTCAGGGCTGAAAAAACGCGATGAATCTTGATAGTTCATATCATCGATATATATCCCGAAACTGGGAGAGTTTTTTAAAAATATTCTTAATGATCTTAGTTTATTTCCATAATCAAGGGGCTTCAACATCCCTAATCCTACAAGCTACACGACTTTTAAAAAAATTTAAAAATTCTTTATATTGCCACGACGAACTCTCTCAAACTGGAATTGTTTTTGTTTTCTTTTTTATCTTTTTTAAAGTATTTTATAGGTTTAGTTTTCCTGTATATCAAAGTGTTTACATGACCTGACACAATTTAATTTTCGGGGTTGGCACAAGGAAGCAAAGTCATAACAGAAAAGGAAAATGATAGCTAGCAGGACACCGAGACAGACAACTCAAGGAAGGACAAATGGTAAACCTATTTAAAGGACTCTATAAAAATAAAACAAAATAAATCTTTTTTCTCTTTTTATTTTTTAATTCCATTTTTTTTTTTTGCATTCTCCTGACTCCATCTTGAATAACATGTTAGAAGTCTTTACAAAAAAGTATTTAAATTTTCATAATGCACGTTTATTTTTCTTCTCCGACAACTGCTACTGCTTGATATTTGAGAGACTGTTTCGTTTTTTACATTATAGGATATTTTTTAATACGCGAAGAATATGCATATAGTAGTAGATATTATAAAGAAAAAAATGTAATAAAAAAGAATATTTATCGTTTAAAATTATTTTGGGTGGAGCAACGAAAAAAAATCTGCCTTTGAAGTTTCAAAATTAAAAGTTCAAAAGATACCGAATCGTAACTTCAGAACTCAAAGAATAACATTCATTACATTACAAAAGGCATTAAAAGCTTAATAACAGCGACTCTTTTCGAAGATGGACTTCAAAAGAAACTCTTACCAAAATAAAATAAAATAAAAAAATAAGCTGCTTGAACAAAAATGATAATATATATTATCATCGAATGAGCCAAGAATCCTTTCATTTTTCTCAATACTTAGTACAATTCTCGTAATCTTAATAGCCCAAGACAAATTACCGTAAACAGCGGCGTACAAGTAAAGTTTTAAAGTAAAAAACATGGCGGGTATAAAATAAATCATGAAGTTGTAAACAACTGGGTCAACACTCCTAACAACCACCGTACAACAGTTACCGTACAACCAGGAGGTTGCCTCAATTCTATCCCACCAAAACCTGCGTTTGGTGAACATAACTGGCATATTAACACAAAATCTAGCATAGAATAAGATAGTAACACAAATTCAATATTCTATTAACGCTGTATCACACATCACGTCCTGAAGTTGATATACTAAGTGTGAACACTGATCGAAGCGCCGATTAACTCAGGTGATCATTGAAACAATTAAGTATGCTATAATATACAATACGTAGCAATACTATATAAAAAAATACCTATTATGATGTGTAATGTTTTATTTTATCATTTTACTCCAAGCAAAGTGGGAATGCCCCGAGTACGCAGGTAGTTTCAGAGAGTGAAAACCATAGAAAAGACTAGTTATAGGCGGGGGAGGGATTGAGGAAAAGATAAAAGATGGCAATTAACGGTACATTTAAATTTTTGAAGGTTGTTGTTATCAGGGAAGCAAGTAAACGGAAGGGAATTCAACAGGCGGGGAGTGCGAGAAAAGAAACTGTTGAAGTAGAAGTGTGGTTACATTTAACTATTTCAACAGTAAAAAGGTGGGACCTGGAAACCAATCTAGTAGCATGCTTAAAATCACATGATCAAGGTATACGAGAAAAAAAAACTCGTCATAGCAGTTGCCATGAAAATCGTTCTAGAAAAGATCCAATGTATTAATATTTTATATGAGTTGACACTAAGATGAGTAATCTATGGAATTAATATTTTATAGGTGTCAATATTGGTCTGAGTGCGTTTATTGCGGGATTAATTTTAAATGTTCAATAAATTATACCGATACAATATACAGTACCTACAGGTGTGTGTTGTAGGTTGTTTGTTGTCCAACGCCTATAGAAACATCTTACCGGTAGTGTCTCAATATACAGGTAAGTGATGTGAATCTTATGTAGTTTTTGGCACAGGTTATCAAACACTACAGGCGAGTTTCATTTGCCGGTAGGCCTAAGTTTAGACCCCTAGTTGCCTACCGTATGTCTGAGGGTCGACCTATACGATAGGCATAGACCTAACTCAGAATTTCGAGCTTATAATCTTGAAGTCGATGTGTACGCTGCAATTTATTGTACTGACAATAGATTATTATTATTATTATTATTATTATTATTATTATTATTATTTCGTTTGATTTCTATTGCATACTCATTTTCTTCCTGGTCCTAATCAGAGACCTAAGGTCAGAAATAGCATCATGACATTATTATTATTATTATTATTATTATTATTATTATTATTGAGCGAGAGAGCAGAACGCTAACAAAGTGACGCTGGTGGTACAAATACACGAAGTCCAATATACCAATCATGACACCCAGTTTTACAAAGATATAGGCAGAGGCATCGCAACCAGATTATTTATAATTATTATTATAGAAACGCTCCATGACTTTGGCGTTGTAAGCCAGATGGGGGGAGGGTGACCAAATAAACGGTAAGTAAAGAATTTTTTTTTTTTTTTTTTTACATTCACTACGAATGTTTAAAAAGAAAAGAAAGTAATTAAATACGACATATTCAATAGACAGGAATTTTGGAAATTTGAAAATATAATTGTTAACTTATTACTGATCATGTTTATGAAGTAGAAAAACGGACTTATTAGGCGCCTGCAAAAGTTTCCAAAAAAAAAAAAAAAAAAACGATTTTCAGTTTTTAGTTTTCAAGACAAAATGAGCTTGGAAACTTGTGCACATACCTAATACGAGTTTATTATTATTATTATTATTATTATTATTATTATTGAAAACACAAACACTTATTTTACATTATATTCGTATTTATTTATTTGCGTTTGTTACTATTTTTTAAATGTACCCGTGTCTGACATAAGGCCGTGCAAATGAGAATTAAAATATCAAATCATAAATTAGCGAATTGACTTGAGCGACAAACCATTAAGCTAGTTATGCTAGGCTCTTTTTCCTTAGTCTGACACAAGGCTAAATTAAACGAAGCACCCAGTGAGGATCAGTCTCTTTATGGGAAACGCGATGGTATTGCTAACTAATATTACTGTAAAACAAGATGTCCAGAATATTTACTGAGCTTAGACTGGCACAAGGACGCAATTTCGGAAGCAATAGGTGAGGCTCGACTTCATTTCGCAAGAGGATTGTACGTACGGTTAGACTCCATATCGCCTACGGCAGACACCATATTTATCCTATTTTTCATTTTTGCTTCTATTTTGATTGAACGATGTTCTCTTTGGTTTACAAATCTAAAAGTAACTGCCCACTTTGTGGTTGACGACTTCATTGTTACTTTCTTTTTCTGATTTTAAAAGAAATAAAATTTAAGCTTCTTTTTTTATTCTCTCTCTGTCCTGTTTTTTATTCGTCTACCGGCCTGAATATTCGAGAAATCTTAATAAAGAAAGATATACACTCTTTATCGAATATTAAGGCCGGTGGACGAAAATTACTATACTGTTTAATAAATAAACAGGGCGTCTATTCAAATATGGGTATCCACTAAAAGAAAAAACGTTTAAGTAATAAAATATGTCGGACTAATAAATAAAAATCCATTACTTCTTTAAAAATTGCTTTGTTTACTTTATGATACGAAACTGAGAAAGCATGTATTTTTCTAGAGTCTGAGAAAGTGCTGCACTTATAAGCAATCAACTTTGCTTTGCTTAGACGCACACGGTCGAGAGGTCAAAAGCAAACTGTCAGATATAGCGACAGTTTCTCTGCCTAAAGGGACGCACGTTGGAATCTTGTTAGAGAACGCGTATCTTTATTAAATAAAATTTCTTAAATATTCATGCCGGAAGACGAAAATAAATAAATATACTGTTCAGTAAATAAACAGCGCGTTTACTCAAATATTGGTATCTGCTAAAAATAATGTTTGAGTAATAAAATCTGTCGGGTTAATAAATAAAACTTCATCATTTTTTCAGATATACACTACCGGTCACAATTATTAGACCACCCCAGTGTTTTAAAGAAGTGATGTATTTCATACTATTTTTTAGTATTTATTGCCAAGTGAATAATTGTAAATGAAAATAGAATGGTTCTTTTATTAATATTGCACAATAACGCGTGCATCGAATGAATTTATAAATATTTAATAATTACCTATATTGCAGTTTAATCAATGAAGGAATCAAGAAATTTTAAGGTGATTTGGACGAGCTCATCTTTGCTTCTTTGCCTTGTAAAATTTTGAAAAGTAATAATAACAAAAGAAGCATTCTATTTTCATTTAGAATTATCCACTTCAAAATAGTATGAAAAACATAATTTCGGTAAATTTTTGTTTTGTTACCCGGAGGCCTTTACCCGGTCAAAACATTCTAAAACAACCTTAATTCCGTGCAAATGTACATGCTGAACTGAAATCGATAATTGTTTATTGAAGAAACCTACCTTTATTTCATAGTATCGACCATAAATACATCGGACTATATCTCACCCTTTACTACCGTTGTCATCTCTGATTCACCACTGAATGAATTGAAGCGTAGGTTTCTCTTCTCGGTCGATTTTCTCCATTTGAGCAATTACTCCGCGAATTGTTCGGTTTCGGAGCTCATTTTTGCGTAGGGATTGAAAAAAGGACGAAAAAACGTAAAACTACGCGTGAATTCAGTCAGCAGTGAATAACATTTTTTAACCGTGGTTACGGGGTGAGATAAACAGCGACAAGAAGTTCGATATTTTTCTGCTCGATAAAATGAAATAAAGTTATGTCTCTTCAATAAACAATTACCGATTTGAGTTCAGCATATACATTTGCAAGGAAATAGGGATGTTTTTGAAAGATTTGAAGGGGTAACGACCTTCGGGGAACAAAACAAAAATTTATCACAATTTCTTTTTAAAAAAAAACTGGGGTGGCCTCATAATTATGACCGGTAGTTTATACAAAAATGCACAAAGTGCGACAGGTAAATTGTCGCCATTTTATATTTTTTAATTTTGCGCTTGTATGTTGTTTGTTTTTTATTTTGTCTACTGCTCAGTATAGTATGGTCAGTTGGGTACCGTTGAGAGAAAATGAGTACCATGATGCAACTCACTCCTCCAGAAATTTGGAAAGGGCATAGTTTACTTCTTAGCATTCACTCCTGAAGCTCCAATACAAACATTTCAGGGTGTTAGGGTGTCAATCTGAGGACTTTGCAGAAGATTCGAAAAGAGTTGGATGAGTCTAATGAGGATTACACCAGTTCGGAAAATTCACTGATTTTTCCGATAAGAAAAGAACTTGAGAATTTGTTGGCGAAAACCTCAAACTCAATACGGAAGCTTACATCAAGCTGCCGTGGATCAAGAGGGTGTCTGCTGGAAGACACTATGTCTGTCAACAGGACTCCCCACCATGCCACACATGCAGGGGAACCTAGTTTTGGTTTCTAGACCATATTTCTGCGACTATATCCTCCTTTACATCTGGCTAAACTCCCCATACTGCAATCCCCTTGATTATTACGTGTGAACCGTAGTTGAACGAGATACCACCCAAACTCCCTTTAATACCAAAGATAAACTGAGGGCAAGGATTTGGCAAAGTTCAACAACAAGGAGACCGTCCAGAAAAGTTGCAGAAAATTCCGAAATAGTCTGGAGGCCGTCGTTGAAGCCAATGGCGAGTTTACTGATTAAATTTACTGTTTAGTATTCAATATATTTTTGTGTAATTTTGGTAAATATACCTATTAAAATGAGATGTCAATGTTATTTTTATTTCTGGCGACAATTTATCCATCTGTATGTTGAAGGTATGAAAACGGATGTGTTAAAATTGACTTGGTTTGGACCTCTCAACCAAGCAAAGTTGAACAGTGCACGCCAGATCTAATGATGTTTTCTTTTAAAGTAACGCAGGTTCGAATCCTAACGGAGGGCACATATTTCTTTTTTAATAATATATCTCGAATGTTCAGGTCGGTCGACGAAAATTAATAAATAGACTGTTTGTTAAATAAACGGACCGTCTACTCAAATACGAGTACCCTCCAAAAACATTTAGTTAATAAATAAAATCCATCCCTTTGTGTGTGTACAGATCTGTTTCGCAGCTTATCACTACGGTTAGACTCCGATTGCTTTTTAGCCAGGATCGAAACCCGACTGAATGGGCGTCAGTCGCGATTCTACCTCTGGGCTACGAGCATTCGGTAGAAGAAGGCATGCATTTTAGCGTATACATTATCATTATATATATATATATATATATATATATATATATATATATATATATATATATATATATATATATGTCAGTTTTATAGAAGTAATAAAGTTTGGTATCAGCCTTAGACTGTCTAAATATATATGTGCATTTTTTTATTTATGCGTCAACTTTTTCTCTCAATAAAAATGGTTCCTGTTTATTATAAACCCCCCCAAAATATTTCAATAATCTTTTCAGTATTTAAAACAAGAAAAATTAAAAACTCCATCCACGTGATTCTAAGATGAAACCGTATCATACTCATTCCGTATGCTACGCCACTTCTGGTAGCCATGTAGTTATTTCTGTTTAAGTTAACATTTCTAAGTTATTTGTTCACTGCTTCTGTGGCCTGATATTAAGCAAACAACTCTTTGGGGCTAGTCACTGAAACTAACCGACGTCTATATTCACTGAATCATGTGCCATGGAATGAGAATGTTCGTTATAAGGGTTCGGTTTGAAATTCCTAGCACCTGGAGAAACGTTAGTCAGTCAGTTAAGTGACATACGTGAAACATGCTTGGGCGATCATGTCTCGAAAGAGACATGACTGACTGGGCAGAAGATTATCCCGCAGTAGGTTGCCATTGCTTTCTGCGGTAGACTGGTTGCCGACCAAGGCTACAGAACCCAATCTGTTCTGTTATTTAACCCATAACTGGAAGGAAGAGACGGATTAATACCTTTCCAAAGTATATTTGCGCATAAGTGAATGCAATGAATTCAACTGGAATTCGAACTCGGCTCCCCGATTTCTCGTTCCGAGTCGATATCCACTGCACCACAATCCTGGAGAAATGTACAACCTCGTAATAATGTCAATAAAGATGAAGACAATAGTCCGAACAATGTAAATAATGTGAAAAGACCTCGTCCTAAAAAAAAGAGAATGAACAAAAAAGAGAAAAAAGAATGAACCCAGAAAAAGAAAAGAAACACAAAGAAAGACAGAAAGAAACACCCAGAACAATATGAAAAAAAATACAGAAGAAAGGAAGACCCAAGAAATAACTAAAGAGACAAAGAAACTTATATATCCCGAAAAGGAATACAGTATAAAATGATCAGTTGAAGAATGGAACTCCACACCAGGAATAAGAAATACAGATTTATTGTACTAAGGTACAATTAACAATAATACACATATAGGCAAGCCACGGGTTGGAGCGGAATCGACTATCGAATAGTGAATGCCTTCGTCTAAGACCTTTCCCGTATTTACTAGCCTTTCCACGCAGGGCCAGATGTGACACATGGTCATTTTATAATTGGGTCTTCCCGGCCATATAGCCGGGCCAAAAAATCTCTGTCTATTTTTCCCCAGTCGTGGTTCTACCCTTCGGCGGAACCACGACTGGGTTTGTGCTCTCCGCTCGGAAGCAGAGAGCGCCCTCTACCCGAAGGCAGAGAGCTGACAGTGTCATAGATCAGTCAGGCAAATGCCTAAGACCTTTCTCGTATTTACTACCCTTCCCACGCAAGGCCAGATGTGACACATGGCCATTTTATAGTGGGTATTCCCGGCCATATAGCCGGGCCAAAAGATCTCTGTCTATTTTTCCCCAGTCGTGGTTCTACCCTTCGGCGGAACCACGACTGGGCCCGTGCTCTTTGCTCGGAAGCAGAGAGCTGACAGTGTCATAGATCAGTCAGGCGAATGCCTAAGACCTTTCTCGTATTTACTAGCCTTCTCACGCAAGGCCAGATGTGACACATGGTCATTTTATAGTGGGTATTTCCGGCCATATAGCCGGGCCAAAAAATGTCTGGCTATTTTTCCCCACTCGTGGTTCCACCCTTCGGCGGAACCACGACTAGGCCTGTGCTCTCCGCTCGGAAGCAGAGAGCGCCCTCTACCCGAAGGCAGAGGGCTGACAGTGTCATAGATCAGTCAGGCGAATGCCTAAGACCTTTCTCTCTCGTCGTACCGCTCGTTACCGTGTTTTATAAAGTAGAGCATTCTATTTTCGGGAATGGCAGGATGATCCACTATAACAGAAAGAAAAAAAAAAGCAGGGAAGGCCTGCAAAAAAGTGGGGAAATTAGGAATTAAGGAAAGACCCCCCCCCCAAAAAAAAGAAAAGAAACTCTAAAAAGGATATAAAGAAAGAGAAATCAAAGAAAAGAAGAAAGAAGAAAAAGCACTTTAACCCACCATCCCGAAAAAAAAAAAAAAATAAGGAAAGCATAAAGATCCCACAACAAAGAAATTAAATTCTGATAATGAACAAGTAATCAAAGAACGAAAGAAAAAAAGAAAAGCCCTCGCCTCCCCACGAAAAATGAGGAAAGAATGACCCCTTTTTTCCCCAAAAAGAAAACCCTCGGAAAGAAAGAAAGAAACAAAGACAGAAAGAAAGAGAACGAATGGAAGAAAGAAAAGAAGAAAAAAAACAAATTTATTTATTTACATTTTTTTATAATCATATGGCCCCAAGCAAGGCAGTTTACTGCTACTGGTGCGCAGGGGGTTACATAGAAGGAAAGATATGAGAAAGAGTGACAGGTTATAGGGGTTCTCAGGAAGTGGGTAAAAGAAGGATGAGAATACTGATAAGAGTGGAGTGGACGTAGAAAGGAAAAGGATGCAAGTTAGTGAGATAGGAGATGGCTATTGACTTTACATTTAAATTCTTGGAGTTGTAGCTGTCGGGGAAGCAAGTAAACAGAAGGGAATTCCACAGGCGGGAAGTACAAGAAAAGAAGCTGATGGAGTTTTGTTCTCACAGTAAAAGGGTGGGACCTAGTTGCTAATCTTGTGGCTCGAGTAAATTCATATATAGGAGGCACCAGGGAGCTAAGTTCATCGGAGCAGAAGCCGTGAAAGTATTTGTAGAAGAGACACAGGGGAGCCACATTGTGCCGGTGAGAAAGTGACTGCATAGGATGAGAAAAAATGTTTATAGATTTTTTGCTTCAAAACAATCTTCTAAAATTCAAACTATTGTCCTCGTGTTTGTTGCCATATGTACGAAGTTTCGGCCGTTGTACGCTCCACTGTATCCATTGGGCCATGTGTCCTTAAGCGCACAAGGCCCAGTGGATATAAACGTTGGTTAGTTCCTGACTTGACCCCCCAAAATTGTAGTTCAATACCAGTCTACAGCAGTGGTGAACAAGTAACTTGCAGGGTTATGACTTTCAATCGAGACTTTACGCAAGGAATGAAGTTCATATACCCCAGTGATTGTAATAAAGGGTTCTGTTTGAAATTCCTGGCACCTGAAGAAGGCCGAAGCATACAACGGCCGAAACGTCGTACAAATGGCAACAAAGATGAGGACAATAGTCCGAATAATGTAAATACTGTAAATTGTTGCTGTCGATTAGATTATATGAAATCGTTCTCTTAAAACAGATTTACAAGAAAATAAATTCGGTAAGTTGACCGATGTTGTTGCTCTTTTTATTAAAGCCTTGGATAAATTATCGCCGATTCTTCATGAAAAGTAATGTTTTATTTACAAAAGTTAGTAAGAAACATATCACTGAAAGTATTGTCCATCACTATCCACTACTTTTCCCCACATTTTTGGCAGCATTTGAGTTCCACGTCGAAAACACGACACGTCTTTTAAGGAGAACCACGAGTTGGCCCATTTTTTGGCATCTTCATAAGAATGAAAGTGCTACTCAGCCAGGCCATGTTCCATCGATCGGAACAAATGATAATCGCACGTTGCAATGTCTGGTGATTACGGCAGGTGGGGGTAGGACTTTGTATTTAAGCGTTTCCAATTAGGTTTTCACCCATTTTGCAGCATGTGGCTTAGCGTTGCAATGTCGTAAAATTATTTTGTCGTATCTCTGCTTTTATAGCAGCCGGTTTTTAATGCTCCGCTCAAACGCATCAATTGTGGTCGATAGCGATC
Organism: Ascarosepion bandense; assembly: GCA_037127315.1. Classification (NCBI taxonomy): domain Eukaryota; kingdom Metazoa; phylum Mollusca; class Cephalopoda; order Sepiida; family Sepiidae; genus Ascarosepion; species Ascarosepion bandense. The sequence continues at coordinate 2,723,169 of JBBBDQ010000891.1, read as the reverse complement.
TCTCGTGATGGTTTCGATTGGTTCAGGCAGCTTATAATAAACTATACCCAGTTGATCCCACAACATGCCGAACAGAGGTTTCGAACCATGGATATTCGACTTTGCCGCCAATGTTGATGCATGGCTGGGGGTTACACCACGATCTTCTGCACTTAGGATTATTGTAGTGTATCCACTTTTCATCGCTGGTCACAATACGGTGAAACACACCTTTCCTTTTTTTTGCCGTTGAAGCAGACGTTCACACGTGACAAAACGCCGTTCGGCTTCAACTCGTCTAGCACACAATGTTCTTGTGTTTGATTCATTGTTAATGCTTTCAAAAGTTTCGAAACTGTTTGTTTGATTAACAGCAAATTATTCTGCAAGTTCAGCTTGCGCCTGACATAAGTTTCTATGAAGTGATGTCACCAATTCTTCGTCTTCAAAATTTTTCGGTGCGCAAGAACTTTCTTTATTTTCAACATCAAAATCATTATTTTTAACGTCTAAACACAAAAGAAATTTCGGTACGCAAGAACTTTCTTTATTTTCAACATCAAAATCATTATTTTTTAACGTCTAAACAAAAAAAATTCCTTTTCTGCCGTTGAAGAAGCTGTTCACACGTGACAAAACGCCGTTCGACGCCTCTCGGCTTCAACTAGTCCGGCACACCATTTTCTTGTGTTTGATTCATTGTTAATGCTTTCAAAAGTTTCGAAACGGTTGTCTGATTAACTCCTAATAATTCGGCAATTTCAGTTTGCGCCTGACACGAATCTTCTCCGTTCGTCGTCTTCAAAATTTTTCGGCGTTCTTTATTCTTTATTTTCAACATCAAAATCATTATTTTTATGCGTCTAAACCAATCAGCATGTTGTTTCTGACAGATCATGGTCACCATAAGTCACAACAAGAGTTCTGTGTGCTTCAGCTGCAGATTTCTTTTGAATAAAGTAGTGCAGTAAATTTGTCTGCAAACACACTTTCTTTGGCATTAAATCCGAGATGTTTCACGCTATGAAAAACAAAATTGCTTACACTTCGGCAAAATGACATACACTGGATTTCAAGCTTGCCTATAGTACCTCGATTGAGATGCATTACCATCTGAAACTACGCTCACGCAGTTTCTGGAATGTCATTTGTTAGAAAACAACCAGAATTTATTTAATTGCTGTAGACTGGTATTTAACTCTCAACACTTAAGGACACATGGCCCAGTAGTTATAGACGTTGGTTAGTTCCTGTGACTTGACCCAAAGAGTTGTGTGTTCAATACCAGGCTACAGTTGTGGTAAAGAAGTAACTAAGAGGGTAAGTTGAAGATAAATCATGACTACAAAAAAAAGGCTCTACGCAAAAGGGATGGAGATTATATACCCCAGTGATTGTAATAAAGGCTTCTGTTCGAAAGTCCTAACACCTGAAGAAGGCCAAAGCGTACAACGGCCGAAACGTCGAACAAATGGCAACAAAAATGAGGACAATAGTCTGAATAATGTAAATATTGTTAATATCATAAAGTAATATTAATAAATTATATTATAAATATTATTATTATATAAATATATAAAACTGGGAATAAACTATAAATATACATTATATAAATGAAATATATACTATATATATATATATATTATATTATATATTTGTGAATAAACAATGAATATATATTATACAAATATTTATTTATTATATAAATATTATTATTATATAAATATATAAAACTGGGAATAAACTATAAATATACATTATATAAATTAAATATATACTATATATATATATATTATATTATATATTTGTGAATAAACAATGAATATATATTATATAAATATTTATTTATTATATAAATATTATTATTATATTATAAATTAATATTACAAATTAATATGAATAGATTAATAATCAATTTATTAATTCTAATTTGTTATTTATATTTATAAAGAAACTTACTTTATTTCAAACAAAAATAAAGGAACATTTATCTATTGAACACATTCTTTTATTTTTATATATATATATATATATATATATATATATATATATATATATATATATATAATGATAATTACGTTATTGTAAATATCTTGTAAGATATAATTACAAAATAAGAATAAAAAGGAAAGTTATAAAAGAGAAAGACCGAACAAATAAGACATAATAAAGAAGTTAAAAATTGGAGGAAGAGAAAGGTAAGTCGTAAGACGAGCCAGTATGATAAAGCGGGTTATTGTACTTTATTTTTTTAATGTATACATGTATATATGTATTTATTGGTTTATTTTCTTCTCTTCTTCAAAAAGACACCCCGTACAACCAAGCCTACCCGATCTATAACATCGAATAACCCAAGTTTAAGTCTTGATTAATTACCTTTTCTGGGGGAACTTATCTAATGCACATCCTAAAGCTAGTAGCAGGTTTTTTTTTCTGGGTGCGAGCCGAATACTGATCATATTTGGTTGGGTTGCCTATCAAAGAAGTCTGTTGTTTATTGAGACCCGAAACTTCTAATGACACGAGAGAAACAACACTGACTATGCACCTGGATTCAGCACTTTAAGGTGTATTTTAATAATAATTATTCCCTATAAAGATCCCTTTATTCAAAATAAAAGACAGGGCTTTCCAAAATAATGTGCCCATTATTCAGTTGTTTAAAATTGAGCATTTCAAAATAATGGGCCATTAATGAATTGATTGATTGATTCATTCATTTTTTACAGCTTATCAACCCTTTGCAGGTGTTACTTACGCACAAATACCCTTGGGAAAGTTATTAATCCGTTTCTTCCCTCCAGTTATGGGTTAAATAATAGGGCGGATGGTTTTCTATAGTCTTGACTGGCAACCAGTCTACCGTAGTAATACTGCGGGATAATCTAAGACATGATTGCCCAAAGCGTGTATCACGTATGGCACTTAACTGACTGACTGATATACGTTTTACTAATTAACCCATAGCTGGTGGGAAAAGAGGTAGATTCAGGCCTTTCCCAATGGTATATGCGCGTAAGTCAATATACAGAATGCTACAGGAATTGAAACTGGGCTTTCCGAGTCTTTTCTTACATGTTCGGTGCATGTATTCTTCCGTAGAAACACTTTTCTGTTGCCTTACGTCTCTTTTTCATTTGTGACACGATTGTCCCGCATTATCTGCCATAGTGGAGGACTTATCCTACCTGACAGTTCAATATTCTTTACTTTTTTCCAACAATATATTTTTTTTCTAATACTTTGCTTAGATTTCGGAAAGCATCTTTCACTATCCCAAATAAAAGAATCGAAAAACACATTTTCTTCAATATTGCGAACTATTGCTCGACCATTTGTAATGTAGGTGTTGTTAGAGATCTCAAGAAAAAGGAAAATAAAGAAAAAAAAATGACTTACCGCGTGCACAGAGTTTTCTGCACGTGTATCGAATGTTAAAAAAAAGATGGCTGCTAATATGGCAAATATTCAAAAACATTACATTCTAGCAAATACGAGATTTTGCTAGCAACATGCAAATTTCCGACTGTCGAGCTGAACATAAAAATCGTACTACTGAGTTGTGGGCGAGAATGATTTTTAGATCATCGCTTAGTTGAGTTTGGGTTTTTTTGCGAGGGGGGGGGGTCGTTCAGACTGAAAGAGCGCGAGAGACAGTAAAAACAGAACAAAAACAACAAGAAGAGATCTTTTGTTGCGAAACATCAAAGAACTGGCAAGAAAGACATGGAAATTGATTCTCTCACAAGGGAACTCAAACTAGTTAAAAAAATATATATACACACACACATATATATATATATATATATATATATATATATACACTAACATATATGCGTTCCAATATTGGTGATGTAGCCAAATGGTTTTCGTAAAATCTGTCATGATAAAATAAAAACATCGATATTCAAGAAAAAAAATGTGAGTAAGTTGCTTTTTAATTGATTTGTATTGCGTAGTGCTTCAGGATCAGTAGAAAATTTTGCTTTCAAAGACATGAAAGACATTTATTGGGTTTTAACAATGAACTAAGGTGGCAAAACCTAACAAAGGGCCCATTACTTGTAATTGCACTAATCAAGACGCTTGAATGGTGAAATTTCACATTATCCATAATTAATAACGTTTTCATTTGTTTAATTAAACGTGAAGGTAAATTTAGTTGAAATTGCTGAAAAAAAAGGAACACAAAAGACACAAGACAGTGATACAGAAACAAGTAATTATTAAGGCAATAACAGAGAAGAAAAGTCCTTGCAAAACGAGTTGGGTTTGCGGCTTTAGAAGTCCAACTATAAAATTGTCCTTTAACGTCCAATAAATTAGACGGCTCTTAGAAAGTAGCCTCAAATAAGGAGAGGATATTTTCTACCTGCTGTTCCTTGCTAGAACATTTGAAAAAAGAGGAAGATAGAAGGATTTTTGTATTGAGCCCGCCAAAATTGGGTGTCCACTAATTGGTCAAGGAAAATCGTCTTGGCCAATCAAACAAGCCCATTTAGATTAGGGGTGGGTGAGAAGAGAAATCATGTGGGAGAAGTAGTAGTAAACCCATTTTTTATAAAGCCTCTTTCATTTTGAATTAAGGAATCTTCATACCGAATAAAAGAATTTGTTCAATGACTAATGTTTCTTTTTCTTATTTTGACTAACGGCTTATCCTTCTCAAATTCTTTAATATGAATGAAAGTATCCTTAATTTATAATAGAGTCTATAGGTACCTCCGCTAAATCGCGAAAAAACTGCATAGTTACTTTAATATATATATATATATATATATATATATATATATACTAAAATATATGCGTTCCAATATTGGTGATGTAGCCAAATGGTTTTCGTAAAATCTGTCATAATAGAATAAAAAACCTCGATATTCAAGAAAAAAATCTCAGTAAGTTGCTTTTTAATTGATTTGTATTGCGTAGTGCTTCAGAATCAGTAGAAAATTTTGCATTCAAAAAATGAAAGACTTATTTATTGGGTTTTAACAATGAACTAAGGTGGCAAAAACCTAACAAACGGTCCATTACTTTTAATTGCACTTAGCAAGACGCTTGAATGGTGGAATTTCACATTATCCGTAATTAATAACGTTTTCATTTGTTTAATTATACGTCTCTTTCATTTTGAATTAAGTGATCTTTATGCTGAGTAAAAGAATTTTGTTCAATGACTAATGTTCCTTTTTCTTATTTTGAATAACGGCTTATCTTTCTCAAATTCTTGAATATGAATTAAAATATCCTTAATTTGTAATAGAGTCTATAGGTACCTCCACTAAATCGTGAAAACAACTGCATAGTTACTTTTAAACTGAATTTTTAAAACTCCTTACAGCTTACAGGATTTATGCTGCTTTATTATCAGAAGGTTGGCTGTCAAGGATGTGTGGATTAGTGCAGAAGAGTGGAATAATAACATATATATTTTGAATGTTAAAACAGAAATTTATTAAAGATGAAATAACAAGAAACGTAGAAATTAATGCTTACTGACGAAGTTAAGGTATCAAGAGTTCGTACAAAATGTTCTAATAGAAATTGTTGAAATAGATAAAGAGAAAGAGAAAGAGGACAATGTCCGGGTCGCTTGAAGTTTGAAGTTACATTTTAGATGTGTGTCAGCAAACCGCCTCCCCTGTCTGACCGCCGTGACCGGTTATTGAATCCAGTAACGTAGGGTGGCTCCCAGAATGATTTTTTTTTTAGCTGTGGAAAAACCTTTTCTCTGACGTATTTTGAATTTTGCGATTAGATGACCAATCAGGATCCAAAGTTCCGCTACATATTAATCCGCCTCTTCTTCCTCCAGCTATGGGTTAAATAGCAGGACAAATTGGGTTTTATAGCCTTGGGTGGCAACCAGTCTACCGCAGAAAGTAATGACGACCTACTGCGGGAAAATCTTTCACCAAGTCAGTCATGGACCAAAACATACATAATCGTCCAACAATGTATCGCACTTAACCGACTGGTGTTTAAAGTGTCCGTTTTTCTTTTGCACCAATTTGCCTATTATTCCGCTTGTGACATTTCTTCCACACCATTATTATCGTTTACCGGTTTCTAAATATCTAAGCTTATTTATAAATGGAACTTTGTCTGTGTGTGTGTGTGTCTATGTGTCTGTGTGTCTGTGTGTGTGTGCCCGTTACCTATAGACTCCGAAACCGATTTTCTTGAAAATTTACACAGTTGTACTATAAGCGTCTGCGAGTGTTCTTAGCTAAGTTTTGTGCCGAGGTACCTCCGATAAATATCGAAAATTGATAATCGAAAAAATCGGGTTATAGAAGGAATGGGCCGATTTTAATCATTGATACACTCAAAGACAAAGACATAAGAAACGATATTCAGAAGATTCAAGGTTGCAGTTTTTACAATTGTACAGAAAATAGATAATATATATATATATAAAAGGCAAGATGTTTGGATATGTGTCTGTTTATCTGTCTGTATGTCCTTTATATAAATCAACAATTTTTATCCGATTCTCACCAAACTACACACAAATATTCTTTAGGCTGAGTCTGAGCTCCAGGACCATGGATTAGTTTTAAAGCTTTCATTACACCCGAGCAACGCCGGGCTATACTGCTAGTTGATTGCAAAATGTATTGTTAACTACATACATATGAAAACCCTTTAATTTAAGGGATCTTCATACCGAATAAAAAAGAATTTGTTCAATGATTAATGGTTCTTTTCTTATTTTAAATATCGGCTTATCCTTCTCAAACACTTTAATATGAATGAAAGTATCCTTAATTTGTAATAGAGGTTAGGTGATGTGTAATATCACCTGATATCCTTTTACGAAATGATTGAAATTGTTGTAAATAACTATTTTCGTATTGTAATGTTCACCTTTTCTTTCTTCGTTCTTGATTTTTTTTTTGTTTTCTTCATTCCTTACTTTAATTTTCGCTTTTCTTTTATACCCTCGCTGAAAGTGCGACACTGAGATCCGAAAATGCATTCAAAAGCTAAGCAGATTATTAAGAGATAGAAAAAAAATCGTTAGAAACAAAGAAAAGATTACTAGACTGTTACGTGATATCTGTTTTGCCGCTTGGCAGAATACATGAAGACAACAGAAATGTAGATCTACAGAAGGCTGCTGAGGATAACATAAACCGAATATGTGAGGAACGACGAAGTTTTGGCGAAAATAGAACCAAAATCGAAACTTATACTTAACATCAGGAAGAGGCAGACACAATTTCTGGGGCTATTAATGAGAAAGAAAGGAAGACTTAGAAAACTTGAAACTCACAAAGAAGGTTGAGGGAAACCGGGTCAAAGGAAAGTATAATGTACTTAATGAGTTTGCGTAAATAGATTGTAGAACAGACAAAACTTATTAAGAGCTACAAGGGGCAGGAAAATGTGGAGAGCTATGATCGGCTACCCTCTGAAAGGAACCGGGATATAAAAGGTTAAACAAAAGTCTCTACAAATAACTAGATTTTACAGTTTTACAAAGATATACTAAAAACCTCGATATTTTTTCAATCCGAATCACCCCAAGCAAGGCAGTAAGACACTAAGACGCAAGGGGTTAGAGGGTGTGGAATAATTAGGAACAGAAACAGTAGTGAGCAGAAAGAGAAAAAAGTAATAAGGAGGACAGTGGATAGCGATTGACATTACGGTTAAAATTTTGCAGATTAAAATTGGATGGAAAGCTTGGAGCCGGAAGGGAATTCTACAAGGGAGAAGTGCGAGAAAATAAACTCTTAGCATAGAACTTACAGCTCAACTATAAATTGATGAGATCTCGCAAGTCTATTACTCTCGCTTAAATTCATTAAGTCTAAGCAGCAAAGCGAAAACTTATCCGAACAATTAACATAAAGCACAGAGAAGCACCCTTACGGCTGCAGGTAAGTGTTATGATAACCTATTCTATATGCATCAACTCTTCCTCCGTCAATAAATAATAAGCTGTGTGACTTCCGGGGACGCAGCTGTGAGGCAGTCAAGTGATAGTCGAGACGCAGCGTAACTGTACTGTTCGGGCTTACACTTTTATTTTACTTATTACTAACACTTACTTGTATATATGCTCTTGTTATTTTAATACACTGTTTGAACCTATATTCTTAATGTCTTACTTCCTGGTCCAAACAGGCTACAACAACTTGGCGACGAAGATTCGCCACAACAGTAAGTGACTGGAGATGAGTCACCAGATCAGTATCAATAATATTGCTGATTCTTCTTTGTCTCCGAACAAGGAGCTCAAGGAAAATAGTAGGGACATCAAATCCTATGTGTCAGCAATATTCTAAGCAGGGACGAATGAGTCTCTCGCTCGACACAATGAATAAACTTTCTTAGCATCTAACGTAGCAATGGATTCAATATAGTTTTATCAAAGAAACTCTCTCCCCACTAAAAATAAAATAAAACTAGACTCTTTCGGTATTGACTGTATTTACTAGCCTTCCCACGTAGGCTGGATGTGACACATGGTCATTTTATAGTGGGTATTCCCGGCCATATAGCCGGGCCAAAAAATATCTGTCTATTTTTCCCCAGTCGTGGTTCTACCCTTCGGCGGAACCACGACTGGGTTATTGCTCTCTGCTCGGAAGCAGAGAGCGCCCTCTACGCGAAGGCAGAGAGCTGACAGTGTCGTAGAGTCGTCAGTCTAGTGACTCTGTTCGACTCTTGACACACAAACACCGGCACAAACTCTGATATTTCCAATCAATATTTCACAGATAACCTACACTATAGGCAATTTATCTTCGCGATGTCAAGTGGCTGGTCTCTCTTTAATTCAATCACTAATTTTATACCTTACCGAAAGTGCGGCACTGAGATCCGAAGTGGATCGTGTCGTGATTCTTTCCGGAAGACTTCATAAATAGGAACGAGTACCATTGAAAGAAGACAACAGCCAAGAGTTGAAAAGAGACACAGCTAACGTTTATATTTCGGTTTAATAATGTTCACTGCAATCTTAGACAAGTTTACATAGAAATAATATAATTTAATCTCTTATTGATTTTTTTCAGCTGAGATTGATAGGTATTCTTATCGTCCGGTTCATAAAATATCCCGGTCTTTTGAACAGGAGCCTTATCATTTGTTTCCTATTTAGGACTAGGTTTTCTTATTGTCTTTCACACCAAGTAACCCCTTGTCTCCTAGTGGCATTATCACGTTGCCTGGGTTGAAATGGTGTCGCTAAACAAGTTTACGTATGCTTTATAGTGGGAAATTAAATTCGCAGCTCTTTGAATACATGGGAAATTATTTCATAATTCACGTTGAAGCAAGGAATGCCTTGTTAAGTCTCGCATCTTGAGAAGAAAATTTCTTAATTATTATTAATATTCAGGGAGAGACCCCTTTCTGACTTGTGATTCTAACCCCTAATTGCGCCTTCTCGGACTAACGTTGCTGACATGAAGTGTAAATATCAGTACGTCAAAGTCTACTGCTAGGAAAGATTGCACACTGTATCAGGCTAAATGTTTATATCCAGAATATATCTTACATATTGATAAATATATGTTTATTGTCTGTTACAAAATTTGAGGGGGTAACTCCAGAAAATTATCAATAGTTTCCCTCCTTAAAATCAGTCAGTCAGTGCCATACGTGATACACGCTTGGGCGGTCATGTACCGAAAAAAACATAAATGACTGGACAGAAAATTTTCCCGCAGTAGGTTACCATTCCTTTCTGCAGTAGACTAGTTGCCAATCAAGGTTATAGAATTCATTCTGTCTTTTTATTTAACCCATAGCTGGATGGAGAAAAGACGGAATAATATAATATCTTTCCCAAGGATATTTGCTCGTAAGTTAATGCAACGAATTTAACTGGAATTCGAACGCTGCTCTCCAGTTTCTCTTTCCCACTTGATATCGACTGAAACACAATGCACATCCGAACTGAGTCCTAAAAATAGATATTTGGAACTGGAGAAGATATTTATTAACCAAGAAACCTTTGAGTTTAGTAAATCTAACTCTTAACTCTCGAGCGAATATTATCTGGTATGAATACTATTAGATATACATTCAAAAGTTAGTATTCCGTTTTCAGATTTTCTGTAAATATTTGACCATGGTTCGTTGTTTTGTGCACAAACTGATTACTCACACCTTTCGTATAATTAATTACTCACTTTTCACATTTTAAACTTTTGTTTTCGACTCGCGATTTTAAATTAAATTGATGACAATAAACGATACGAACGGAATTGTGTCCAAAATTATTATCAATTGTTACAACATAGATCCTGTCTGTTAAGTACTTACAGCTATTGCTGGAAAATTACACGCTTTCATAAAACAACTTAAATACATGACAGTTACATTATGCAGACACACCCTCTTCTATCATACTAACGCAATTTATCGTGTGACGTTGTAAAGACCAAAAAAATATTTTTTGAAACTGTTTTGCGAGAACATTTGTAATTCGTTTCTTTTGAACTTGAAAACAAAAAAACAAATATTCAATATTCACCTGGAAGGACACCTTTTTCTAGAAACATAGAAAAGGAAGCTGTAAAGAATATATGATAATCGCATAACGGATGAAGAAAAAAATGGGAAGCAACAGATACAGAGAATTTCATGAATGGAGCGAGTAAGCAAAGAAGAAGTCTTAAAGAATAACAGCAAAAATAGAGCACATTCAGTGAGAGAAAAAGCGTACGAACACATCACGTTGAAACACTGACATCCATACGATCACCGAAGTTGAGCAATGTCAAGCCTGGTCAGTACCTAGATGGGTAACCTCTTGGAAATATCAGAGGAAGTAAGTCTGAATGGGATGGTGGCGTAATAGATAATGTTTCGGAATTGTTAATCAAACAGCCAAGTTCCATTTCCCGTTGGGTTCGTTGCAATCATTTACAAGCAGATATCCTTAGGAAAAGTATGAATCAAATTTGGAAAAGGTATGAATCCAGTAAGACTTGCAGCTCTAAATTATCCATTACTAGCAGTATAGCCCGGCGATGCTCGGGTGTAATGAAAGCTTTAAAACTAATCCATGGTCCTGGAGCTGAGACTCTGGACGTTGGCACGAAAGACTAAAAAGCAATAGTTGTTTCCAGTTTAAGCGAAATCGTAGACTGAAAGAAAAATGAATGGATGTAAGTCAAATTTTGATTTCCTGGTATCGACATCAAATAAGTTTTTTCGTCGTAAAATCAATTTTGAAGGCTAAATAAGTCCTCTGAGTAAATGGTATCATGGCTGAGATTAAGAACTACAATTATACCTACTTAGAGCCAAACCCGAAGCAAAAACTAAAATAGATGGGCTGAAAAAAATACAGACATACAGGTAGATAAACACACACACACACACACACACACACACACACACACACACACACACACACACACACACACACAAACAAACAACTTGCCTTTTATATATATATATATTATCGATTTTCTGCACTAAGAACTGGAACCTTGAAACTTCTAAATATTGTTACTTATGTCTTTGTTTATGAGTGTATCAAATTTGATTAAAATCGGACCCCTCCTTCTATAACCCGATTTTTTCTATTATCGAATTTCGATATTTATCGGGAGTAACTCGACACAAAACCTAGCTAAGAACACTCGCAGACGCTTGTAGTACAACTGTATAAATTTTCAAGAAAACCGGTTTAGCCGTTTCGGAGTCTATAGGTAACAGACACACACACACAGACTCACACACAGACAAAGTTCCATTTATAAATAAGTTTAGATTTAGATCAGTACAGAAGGCAGGAGTTTTGATAAAAGGAGAAACACTGCCACAAGAGATAAGTATCATTATAGACCCATGATTGTCTACCCTCTACTTTGGTTTGTTTTATTTTACTGCATATCAACCTCAATGGGTTATTTAATGCCGACTGGATATTTACTATGTATTCATATTAATAGATTTTTTAAAATCATATCACCCCCAAAGCAAGGCATTTTACTGCCACTGTTTTGCAGGGGGTTACAGGGGAGGAAAGTTATAAGAAACAGTGACAGGTTATAGGAGGTGTCAGGAAGTGGGTAAGAAAAGGATGAGAATACTAATGAGAGTCGATTGGGCGGAGAAAGGAACATGAGTGAGAGAGGATGTAGTTTGCTGAGATAAGCGATGACTATTGACTTTACATTTAAATTCTTGGAGATTGTCGCTGTCGGGGAAGCAAGTAAATGGAAGGGAATTCCACAGGCGGGAAGTGCGAGAAAAATGCGAGAAGCTTTATTCTTTGCAAGAAATCAGTTTGTACATGAGGTTTTATTGACATTTTTGTAAAGAGGGTTTTGCCGAGAGTCAGGTGTGTTGCTGGTATATAATTATTTTGTTTTTTAATGTATTGTTAGGAATATTTTGTTTTGTTTAGAAAATGTATTACTGGCAATATTTTTTTCTTTGAAAAAGTATTGCTTTAATTTTTACTTTAAAACTTCTAAATTTCATGGTGTTTTGACTCCAGTTTAGGGGTTAACGTCTTGAACCGACACGTCACATAGAAAACATATATAGAGAAGTAGTAAATCTATGTGAGCTAGATTCAATGAATACATCAAGGAATGGGATTTTGTTATTAATATTAAGTTCTAATGTAAATTTGAGGACGGAGTGACATTCAAATTTGTTTTTAAGTTGTGTAATTTGATCGATATTCTTAGCTAAAATGAAAATGTCATCTATCTATCTTACACATATGGAGGGTTTATTGTTGTCATTAATTATTTTATTTTCTAAATTTGCCATATAATAATTAGAAAAGAGGGGACCTAAAGGAGATCTCATCGCAATACCATCTATTTGAGTACAGAACCGCATTACAAATTTACGAACTGCGTTTGCTATTTTTGGTAACTGTTATTGTTGCTTAGCAAAGTTTTATGTCAACACAAGATAAAATCGTCGCTGATGTTGCATGTTTTTATGTTAACGTCTTTGTAACATTTCTGAAGATGGCTCGTGTGAGCCGAAAGCTTAGAACCAACTTAATAAAAAATTATCCAAATGTTGGAGAATTTTTGTTTTTATTTTCACCTGAAATTAAAGCCAAAATACGACGTTTAGAACAGCTCATGATTAAACATAATCGACATTCATTGTCTCTTCTATTTGACATTATATGTTTAGAAAATTATCTACTGCCTCGATACACTAAATTTATATATATATATATATATATACATATATATATATATATATTGAAAAGTGCCATGATAGAAACCTGAGTGGCGTAATAACTAGTTTACAAATGGAAAATATTCAAAAGTTCTACAATATAATTGTATTGAACACTTTTTAATACAAATGTGCTCTAGTCTAATATTATTATGACCAAAAACTAAGTAATTAAGCAATAAATCACTATATATATATACTACCAGTATAGCGCGGCATTGCTCGGGTGTAATGAAAGCTTTAAAACTAATCCATGGTCCTGGAGCTTAGACTCTTTGGACGTTGGCACGAAATACTAAAATGCAATAGTTGTTTCCAGTTAAAGCGAAACCGTAGACTGAAAGAAAAATGAATGGATGTAAGTCAAATTATTATTTCCTGGTATCGATATCAAATAAGTTTTTTTCGTCGTAAACTGAATTTTGAAGGCTAAATAAGTCCTTTGAGTAAATGTTATCATGGCTGAAACTAAGAACTACAATTATACCTACATAGAGTCAAACCCGAAGCAAAACTAAAATAAATGGGCTGAAAAGAATACAGGCATACAGGCAGATAAACAGATACACACACACAAAAATTTATATATAAATATCTATCTATCTATCTATATATATATATATATATATATTTTTTCGATTTTCTGCACTATTGTAAGAACTTGAATCTTGAAACTTCTGAGTATCGTTTCTTATGTCTTTGTCTATGAGTGTATCAAATTTGATTAAAATCGGATCCCTCCTTCTATAACTCGATTTTTTCGATTATCGATTTTCGATATTTATCGGGGGTACCTCGACACAAAACCTAGCTAAGAACACTCGCAGACGCTTGTAGTACAACTGTGTAAATTTTCAAGAAAATCGGTTCAGCCGTTTCGGAGTCTATAGGTAACGGACACACACACACACACACACACACACACACACACACACACACACAAGGACAAAGTTCCATTTATAAATAAATTTAGATATTGACGCCGGTTCGGTCGGGTTTCAATCCTGGGTTAAAAAGCAATCGGAGTCTAACCGTACTGATGAGCTGTCATACAGCGAAACAGATCTGTCTGCGGAGGACTATATATATATATAGTTTAGTAATTAAATGCAGAATGTTTCCTGTATGAAAATGGCTTACACTCCTGTAGGCAGCCCACGATTTTTCCAACTAGAAACCTCTCCAAAATGTTAGACGCTTGAATTAGATCTTCTTTTTCTTTATGTGCCGTGCCCCTCAGGACATAGGCGATCATGAAAATTCCATTTTCTCCTGTACCGTGACGCTCTTAATATTTTTGCTCTTGGTATCTCTCCCAAACCCCCGCTCCACCATCCATTTGCTCAAGCCCATCAAATATGTCCTCTGTCTTTCTTTCTCTCTAACCGTCCTGTGTGTATTAGATTCACCCAACCATCCTTCCGCATTACGTGTCCCAGAAACCTCAGCTGCCAAGTATGATTCTTCTTCTCATTTGTATCCCCTCCAGTACTTTGTCGTTGATCACCTGTTCGGTCTATCACCGACTCAAAAAAAAAAAATTAATTAGCCACTGTATGACTTGACTCAAAATTAAATCGGCTCGATAAAAACGAAGTCTTCGGATAAGGTTTATCCATATACTCCCTTTGCCAAAAGTTTCACCCTCATCCTGCTATACAGTCACGCAATATTGTCCGATAGGTGACCTGCAGCCTTTATTTGTCCCTTTCACCATCGAGACAACCTGGGTGTTTCGAATTCTCCAAGCAAGGACAGCAAAGGAAAAAGAGCGAGTAATCTAATTGACGAGTTTTTGTGAATGGATGACAGAACAGAGACAATGCGGAATCGTAAAGGATCTAAAGTTACTGAGTAATAAATGAAAGGACGTTCTGGAGACTCATGATCACGGAAATCCTAAAGAGATATAAAATGACAAACGATCATAAATACGTCAATTACGGGGATTCTCAATTGGTAGCACCTAAAAGTATTAGGTAGGTAAGAATGTACATGCAGAGGCAGATTAAACTAAGATAGATAGATAGATAGATAGATAGATAGATAGATAGATAGATAGATAGATAGATTAAAAAACTTAGGGATAAAAAAATGAAAATCTACATAGATTCTAAAGAGAAAATTCAGATTGACAAGTAAAGTCTTAGGTGTATAGATAGACAGAAATGACGCGGCATATATAGAATCATAGAAATGAGAAGACTTAGGTAAATAGATAGTTGATTTACTAAGCGCCACTTAGATGTCGCATAAAACTGAAAGTATGAAGTACCCGGTGAGGATCTAACTCACTATTCAGTTGTAATAGGTTCTAGCGAGACAAACTTTCTAATCATTACACTACGTCGGGGTACGCAGGAAAATAGATAGATAGATAGATAGATAGATAGATAGATAGATAGATATTAAAAAACGATAGATAGATATTAAAAAACGATAGACAGATAAAAACCGCTTCATATATATTGATATAGAGAGATAGATAGATAGATAGATATTATAAAACGATAGATAGATAGATAGATAGATATTATAAAACGATAGATAGATAGATAGATAGATAGATAGATATTATAAAACGATAGATAGATAGATAGATAGATATTATAAAACGATAGATAGATAGATAGATATTATAAAACGATAGATAGATAGATAGATATTATAAAACGATAGATAGATAGATAGATAGATATTATAAAACGATAGATAGATAGATAGATAGATAGATAGATAGATAGATAGATATTATAAAACGATAGATAGATAGATAGATAGATATTATAAAACGATAGATAGATAGATAGATAGATTATAAAACGATAGATAGATAGATAGATAGATAGATATTATAAAACGATAGATAGATAGATATTATAAAACGATAGATAGATAGATAGATAGATATTATAAAACGATAGATAGATAGATAGATAGATAGATAGATAGATAGATAGATAGATATTATAAAACGATAGATAGATAGATAGATATTATAAAACGATAGATAGATAGATAGATATTATAAAACGATAGATAGATAGATAGATATTATAAAACGATAGATAGATAGATAGATAGATAGATAGATAGATAGATACGATAGATAGATAGATAGATAGATAGATAGATAGATAGATAGATAGATAGATAGATAGATAGATAGATAGATATACGATAGATAGATAGATAGATAGATAGATATTAAAAAACGATAGATAGATAGATAGATAGATATTATAAAACGATAGATAGATAGATAGATATTATAAAACGATAGATAGACAGATAGATAGATATTATAAAACGATAGATAGATAGATAGATAGATAGATATTATAAAACGATAGATAGATAGATAGATAGATAGATAGATAGATATTATAAAACGATAGATAGATAGATAGATAGATAGATAGATAGATAGATAGATAGATATTATAAAACGATAGATAGATAGATAGATATTATAAAACGATAGATAGATAGATAGATAGATAGATATTATAAAACGATAGATAGATAGATAGATAGATAGATAGATATTATAAAACGATAGATAGATAGATAGATAGATATTATAAAACGATAGATAGATAGATAGATAGATAGATATTATAAAACGATAGATAGATAGATAGATAGATAGATAGATATTATAAAACGATAGATAGATAGATAGATAGATAGATAGATAGATAGATAGATATTATAAAACGATAGATAGATAGATAGATAGATAGATAGATAGATAGATAGATAGATAGATAGATAGATAGATATCCAGGCACTGAACATTACAATGCATGAACCAAATGATATTCGTCACAGATACCAAATCTCCTCCTCGTAATTCAATGATCATGTGCTAAATTATATTTGCAGCCCATGGATACAGCATATCTTGCAACAATATATGTCGCCGATTTCCACGTCTGTAAAATCATTTCTTCTTTTGCAATTTCGTCATTCCAAGCATCTAATTACATCTTGCAATCACACTTTGTTCAGGTTCCAGCTGTTCTTAATAAAGAATTCTGTTTGTATCTCATCAAACGCAAAGAACTCTTCCAAAACAGATTCGCTCCCACCTTTCTTTCTCGTTCTTTCTTTTTTTTTCCCCCCCTCTCTGTCGTTTATCGATTTCTTCTTTGACTTTCTCGTCTTCCTCATTTTGTCCTTCTTGTCTTTCTGGCTGCCGACTCTCCTTTTCCCTCTCTATTTCGGGCCTCATTCTGACCGCTTACTCTTGTCACTCCCTTTATCTCTTTGTTATTTTCCCTTCTCTTTCTCTCACCTTTTACTCTCTTTTTACCTCCCACTTCCTTTCAACTTCTGATTTCTCCTTATCTCCACATTTTCAATTCTTTTTTCTCTCTTTCTCCACACCTTTTGACCGCCTCATACTTTCACCTTCGTTTCTCTTTCCTTTTCCTCCCCGTTTTTTTTTTTTTACATCCTTTGATGAAATTCTCTTTTCTCGCTTCCTTTCTTCACTCTTCATTTTTCCCTTTCCAATTTCTCTCATTTTTCTTTCCTTTTTACATTCACTCTTTCCTCTCTTTAAATCATCACTCTTTCTCTTTCTTTTCTTTCTCTCTCCCTCTCTCCTTTTATTATCTCTTTCTTTTTTGCCTTCTCATTCTCTCCTCTCTCTCTTATTTCTTGCTCATTTACGTTCTTTCAAATTATCTTCTCTTGCTTCCCCTCTTTACCTCTTCATTCTTTCACTTTCCCAGTTCCCTCTCTTTTCTTTAACTATATATATTTTCATTTTCTCACACTTTTTAATTTCTCACTATTTCTCTTTCTCTTTCTTTTCTTTCTCTCTCTCTCCTTTTATTATCATTTTTTGACTCATTCTTTCACTTTCGCTTCTCCCGTTTCCTCTCTACTAATCTTTCATACTTTCTCCCTTTCTTTTTCTCTCTGCTTTTTTCCTCGTATATTTTCACATTCTTATATTCTCCTTTACCTCCACTCCGACTTTTACTTTCTTCCCCCGTTTCCTCTCTAATTAATCCTTCATACTTTCTCCCTTTCTTTTCTCTCTCGTTTTTCTCCTATATTTCTCACATTCTTATATCTCTCCCTCTCTTTACCTTCGACTTTTTTCACTTTCTCTTCTCCCGTTTCCTCTCTAATTAACTAGTGCTTTCTCCCTTTCTTTCTCTCTCGTTTTTCTCCTTATACTTTCCTTTCACATTCTTATATCTCTCCCTCTCTTTACCTCCGACTTTTTTCACTTTCTCTTCTCCCGTTTCCTCTCTAATTAATCCTTCATACTTTCTCCCTTTCTTTCTCTCGTTTTTCTCCTTATACTTTCACATTCTTATATCTCTCCCTCTCTTTACCTCCGACTTTTTTCACTTTCTCTTCTCCCGTTTCCTCTCTAATTAATCCTTCATACTTTCTCCTTTCTTTTCTCTCTTCGTTTTCTTCATACTTTCACATTCTTATATCTCTCCTTTACCTCCGACTTTTCACTTTCTCTCTCCCGTTTCCTCTCTAATTAATTCCTTCATACTTTCTCCCTTTCTTTTCTCTCTCGTTTTTCTCCTTATACTTTCACATTCTTATATCTCTCCTCTCTTTACCTGACTTTTTTCACTTTCTCTTTCTCCTTCGTTTCCTCTCTAATTAATTCCTTCATATCTCTTTCTCCTTTCTTTTTCTCTCTCGTTTTTCTCCTTTATACTTTCACATTCTTATATCTCTCTCCCTCTCTTTACCTCCGACTTTTTTCATTTCTCTTCTCCCGTTTCCTCTCTAATTAATCCTTCATACTTTCTCCCTTTCTTTTCTCTCTCGTTTTTCTCCTTATACTTTCACATTCTTATATCTCTCCCTCTCCTTTACCTTCGACTTTTTTCACTTTCTTCTCCCGTTTCTTCTCTAATTAATCCTTCATACTTTCTCCTTTCTTTTCTCTCTCGTTTTTCTCCTTATACTTTCACATTCTTATCTCTCCCTCTCTTTACCTCCGACTTTTTCACTTTCTCTTCTCCCGTTTCCTCTCTAATTAATCCTTCATACTTTCTCCCTTTCTTTTCTCTCTCGTTTTTCTCCTTATACTTTCACATTCTTATATCTCTCCCTCTCTTTACCTTCGACTTTTTTCACTTTCTCTTCTCCCGTTTCTCTTTTCCTCTTCAATTAATCCTTCATACTTTCTCCCTTTCTTTTCTCTCTCGTTTTTCTCCTTATACTTTCTCACATTCTTATATCTCTCCCTCTCTTTACCTTCGACTTTTTCACTTTCTTCTCCCGTTTCCTCTCTAATTAATCCTTCATACTTTCTCCCTTTCTTTTCTCTCTCGTTTTTCTCCTTATACTTTCGTTATCTTCATATCTCTCCCTCTTTTACCTTCGACTTTTTTCACTTTCTTCTCCCGTTTCCTCTCTAATTAATCCTTCATACTTTCTCCTTTCTTTTCTCTCTCGTTTTTCTCCTTATACTTTCACATTCTTATATCTCTCCTCTTCTTTACCTCCGACTTTTTTCACTTTCTCTCTTCTCCGCGTTTCCTCTCTAATTAATCCTTCATACTTTCTCCCTTTCTTTCTCTCTCGTTTTTCTCCTTATACTTTCACATTCTATATCTCCTCTTCTTTACCTCCGACTTTTTCACTTTCTCCCGTTTCCTCTAATTAATCCTTCATACTTTCTCCCTTTCTTTTTCTCTCTCGTTTTTCTCCTTATACTTTCACATTCTTATCTCTCCCTCTCTTTACCTCCGACTTTTTCACTTTCTCTTCTCCCGTTTCTTCTCTAATTAATCCTTCATACTTTCTCCCTTCTTTTCTCTCGTTTTTCTCCTCTTTATACTTAAGCATTCTTATATCTCTCCCTCTCTTTACCTCCGACTTTTTTCTACTTCTCTTCTCCCGTTTCCTCTCTAATTAATCCTTCATACTTTCTCCTTTCTTTTCTCTCGTTTTTCTCCTTATACTTTCACATTCTTATATCTCTCCTTTTACCTTCGACTTTTTTCACTTTCTCTTCTCCCGTTTCCTCTCTAATTAATCCTTCATACTTTCTCCCTTTCTTTTCTCTCTCGTTTTTCTCCTTATACTTTCACATTCTTATATCTCTCCCCTCTCTTTACCTCCGACTTTTTTCACTTTCTCTTCTCCCGTTTCCTTCTAATTAATCCTTCATACTTTCTCCTTTCTTTTCTCTCTCTGTTTTTCTCCCGTACTTTCACATTCTTATATCTCTCCCTCTCTTTACCTCCGACTTTTTTCACTTTCTCTTCTCCCGTTTCCTCTCTAATTAATCCTTCATACTTTCTCCTCTTCTTCTTCTTCTTTCTCTCTCGTTTTTCTCCTTATACTTTCACATTCTTATATCTCCCTCTCTTTACCTTCGACTTTTTTCACTTTCTCTTCTCCCGTTTCCTCTCTAATTAATCCTTCATACTTTCTCCCTTTCTTTTCTCTCTCGTTTTTCTCCTTTTTTGGCTTTTGCTAAGCATTCTTATATCTTCCTCTCTTTTACCTCCGACTTTTTTCACTTTCTCTTCTCCCCGTTTCCCTCTCTAATTAATCCTTCATACTTTCTCCTTCTTTCTCTCTCGTTTTTCTCCTTATACTTTCACATTCTTATCTCTCTCTTTACCTTCGACTTTTTTTCACTTTCTCTTCTCCCGTTTCTTCTCTAATTAATCCTTCATATTCTTTCCTTTCTTTCTCTCTCTCGTTTTTCTCCTTATACTTTCACATTCTTATATCTCTCCCTCTTTACCTCCGACTTTTTTCACTTTCTTCTTCTCCCGTTTCCTCTCTAATTAATCCTTCATACTTTCTCCCTTCTTTCTCTCTCGTTTTTCTCCTTATACTTTCACATTCTTATATTCCTCCCTCTCTTTACCTTCGACTTTTTCACTTTCTCTTCTCCCGTTTCCTCTCTAATTAATCCTTCATGCTTTCTCCCTTTCTTTTCTCTTATCTGTTTTTTCTCCTGCATTTCTATATTCTTATATCTCTCCCTCTCTTTACCTCCGACTTTTTTCTACATTCTCTTCTCCTGCTTCTCTTTCTCTAATTAATCCTTCATGCTTTCTCTCTCCTTTCTTTTCTATCTCGTTTTTCTCCTTATACTTTCACATTCTTATATCTCTCCCTCTCTCTTTACCTCCGACTTTTTTCACTTTCTTCTCCCGTTTCCTCTCTAATTAATCCTTCATACTTTCTCCCTTTCTTTTCTTTTCACTCTTCGGTTTAAACTTTTCCTTATCCCCCTATTCTTTTATTTTCCAAACTCATTTTGTTCTCTCTTGTTCACATCTTCATTCTATCGCATTTTTTAAAAAATTTTCCCTATATTTACTTCATCAGACATTCACCTTCTATATTCTTTACCCGTCACTCTTTCATCTTCTTTCTCGTTATTCTTTCTTTTATTCACTAAGACATTCTATCTTTTTCTCGCTCTTTTTTTCTCTTTCTCTCTCTTTCTCTTTTTCTCTTTCTCTCTCTTTCTCTTTTTCTCTATCTCTTTCTCTTTCTCTCTCTATCTCTTTCTCTTTCTCTCTCTCTTTCTCTCTCTCTTTCTTTCTTTCTCTCACTATCTCTCTCTTTCTCTCTCTCTCTTTCTCTCTCTCTTTCTCTCTCGCTCTCTATCTCTTTCTCTTTCTCTTTCTTTCTCTTTCTCTCTCTATCTCTTTCTCGTTCTCTCTCTTTCTCCTTCTCTTTCGCTTTCTCTCACTATCTCTATCCTTCTCTCTTGCTCTCTCTCTATGCGTACGTGCGTGTGCGTTTTACATCCACATCACGTTGAAACACCAGTTCCCGTACTATCACGGCAAGTAAGCAATGTCTAGTATGGTCAGTACCTAGATGGGTGACCACTTGGTAATACCAGGTGCTGTAGGCTTGAATGTGCGGGTAGTGTAATAGACAGTGTCTCAGAATTGCTAACCGGAGAAACGAGTTCTAGTTTCATTTGGGTTCAATTATATTCCCTGACGCACAAATACACTTCTCTCCCCACCTATGGGTTAATTAGTAAGTTTTGTATCACGAAATCATTATTATCTCCCCACTTCACAAATTTTTAATCTAAAAATATTTTGTTTTTAAATAACATGTAGAGGGTTTATCTATATTTCTGAACTGAGGTATTGTAATTATTTACACTATTTACATTATTCGGACTCTTGTACTCATCTTTTCTTTTCTTTCTTTTTTTGCTAGATTCTTTCTCTCTAAGATTTTTTTTGTTCACCTCTGCTGTAGCCAAATATCGAACTCATAACTGTTTGTGCTATGTCACTGGATTCAAGCAACGCTTTTATCCATTGGTCAATGTGTCATCAAGGACCTGGCTACAGCAGAGGTGAACAAGAACACTTACAAAGATTAATTTTTAAAAAAAATTGCTGATACATCTGTCAGCAGCATGACTCAAAGAACTAGAACAATCTATTCCGGTAAACGAAATAAAGGGTTCAATTCGAAATTCCCCTTAACTGAAGAAGGTTCGAGTATACAACGGCCGAAACATAGTGAATATGAGAACAATGTAAGTAGTGTAAACAATGCAGAGGGTTGATAAGCCGTAAAAGTCAAATCAATCAATCAGTCAATCAATCAATCAATATATATATATATATATATATATATATATATATATATATATAATTAAATAAATTTAAACATTGTGTCAGCTTATTTTTAATAAAATCCGTTCATACTCATGGATAATCTTTCGCGTATGATAAATGAAAGATGTAAGAAATGAGCTGTAACTTGACAGATGATTTTATTATTCATTTCTCGATGTTCCCAAGTTCTTTCAATCTTCTACCGAGATCATCTTCAGGGATGTGAGTTGTGGTAGCGAAAAAATAACCACAAAACTGTGTTGCTAAAAATTACTGTAAATTTTCTTCTTGCTCCAAATATAAGGTTTGACAAATTGCTTAGCGTTCATTAGAACTTGAAAATTTTCCAAAATGGAATTTTTTTAATGTTTTAATGTCATTAAATCACGCGTATTAAATCATGAAATATATTCTTTCTATAAACATTTTAGAACATTACTACAGTAATTCTATTAACTGACGGCTTAAGTTTTTTTAATGGATATTACCTCGAGGATCTGTAATTTGCCTTTGGTGTTTGCTTGGCTTAGGATAGTTGTGCTATCATTATTTTTTATATTGTGAATGTAAACAGAAATGTTGCTGTAGATGTCTAGAAATGGACGAATGGTCATGCATATGTTAACCGTTCTATCTGAAGCAAAAAGAAAATTTACAGTAATTTTTAGCAACACAGATTTGCGGTTATTTTTTGTTACCACAACTCACACCCCTGAAGATGATCTTGGAAGGAGATTGAAAGTACTTGGGAAAATCGAGAAATGAATAATAAAATCTTCTGTCAAAGTACAGCTCATTTCTTACATCTTTCAGTTATAATACGCAAAAGATTATACGTAAGTATGAACGAATTTTATTAAAAATAAACAGACACAATGTTTGCAATTTATTTAATCTGACATGTTTATAAATGTAAGAGACAACGGGAAAACAGTATTAGTTGCCAACACGTTTTATTCAATGTAAACTTCTTCAGGGTAAGAAACGAAATGAATTTATTAAAAATTAAGTGACTAATAATAATTTTAATAAATTCATTTCGTTTTTTGCTTTGAAAAGGTTCACATTGGATGAAACGCATTGGAAACTAATACTGTTTTTCCGTTGTCTTTTACATTTATAAATATTGTCTTTTCTACAGGTTAACTCTGGGAGATTTGTCAAATAAGACATGTTTAAAAGAAAATTTGCTGCCTAAATACACACACACACACACACACACATACACACACACACACACATATATACATATATATAATTGACATCTTCACTTATAGTTCTTTTTCTTCTTGCCTTCATTTTGTTCTGTTTCTTGTAACTTTCTACTCTCTCACTCTCTCACTCTTTCTCTCTCTCTCTCTCTCTCTCTCTCTCTCTCTCGCTCTCTCTTTTACACACGCGCATATATTTCCTCTTGTCTTCGTTCATTTACTTAATTGACCATCCCATAATATGCACGAAGCTTTGCTTTCTTGTTTCGCTGATTTCGTTAATGGAACTCCATTGCGCCGACGAGACACTTGGATTGTAGACTGTGGCACATTACATTGCCCGTTTAAAAGTGTCTTCTACATCCCGTCCGTCTCTCAGACTGACAACAACAATTATGAAACTACTTAGTCACAAAAGGAAACAAAAAATAATTCTAGGATTTCAACAATTTGTCATTAGTGATTTTTTCCGCTTATTCTTCAATAACCTAAACAGATTTTACAACTTAGTTTCGTCTGTGTCCGAAAAAACAAAAACCAAAACAAAAAAAAAACAAAAAAAAAACACGGTCGTTAAGAAACAGAGAATGATTGGTAAATTTCCTTATACGTATGTCTTTATTTATTTATTTCTCAAATTTTGCCGACATTGTTCGGCGAGTTTAATTTCAATCTTTTAAAACCACTTAGAATATCCACTTTCGACCAGAGTGAATTTATAAGCTTAAAAAGTACCTGAGAGACTCAAAAGAATTCGAATTTCTTAGAGGACTGGAATAGCATTCGAATTTCTTTGAGGAATCTTTGCCATATCCCTTTTATTTGTTACTTATTAACCTGTTCATTTATAACGCTTACACTTCAGAATATGTGCGTTAATAGTTGTGTGGCAGTAGATATCGGATCAGAACGAGAAATCGGAGAGTAGAGTTCGAATACCCATAGAAATCGTTTCATTCACTTAAGCAAAAATACCCTTAGGAAAGGGTATGAATCCATCTCTTCTACCTCTAGCTATAGATTAACTAGGAAGACAGATTGGGTTCTATATAGCCTTGTTTGGCAACCAGTCTACCGCAGAAAGTAATGGCAGCTGACTGCGGAAAGATCTTCCCAGTCAGTCAAATATCGAAAGAGACATGATCGCCCAAGCGTGTATCACGTATAACACTTAACTGATTAACTGACACTTAACCCATAGAACACTAACCATCAATTAAAATTACACAACTACTAACCATGGGTAATCATACCCTATTTCGAAAATATCAAAAAAAATATATTAAATATAAATCTTAATTTAAAATATGGCTAAGTCTATCTATTGTGGATGGGTAAGCTGGCTAAACCTTTCTATTGTGGATGCGTAAGCTGGCTAAATCTATCTATTATGGATGGGTAAGCTGGCTAAACCTATCTATTGTGGATGGGTAAGCTGGCTAAGCCTATCTATTGTGGATGGGTAAGCTGGCTAAGCCTATCTATTGTGGATGGTTAAGCTGGCTAAACCTTTCTATTGTGGATGCGTAAGCTGGCTAAATCTATCTATTATGGATGGGTAAGCTGGCTAAACCTATCTATTGTGGATGGGTAAGCTCGGCTAAGCCTATCTATTGTGGATGGGTAAGCTCGGCTAAGCCTATCTATTGTGGATGGGTAAGCTGGCTAAGCCTATCTATTGTGGATGGTTAAGCTGGCTAAACCTTTCTATTGTGGATGCGTAAGCTGGCTAAATCTATCTATTGTAGATGGGTAAGCTGGCTAAACCTGTCTATTGTGGATGGGTAAGCTCGGCTAAGCCTATCTATTGTGGATGGGTAAGCTGGCTAAGCCTATCTATTGTGGATGGTTAAGCTGGCTAAACCTTTCTATTGTGGATGCGTAAGCTGGCTAAGCCTATCTATTGTGGATGAGTAACCATGCACTTCAAAATTTGTACTTTGAATTAACATTAAAAGGAACTGAAAAACATATTATTTAGGTAAGAAAATTACTGAAAATGGTAATTAAAATCAGAATACTCGCGCTGGGTACTATATAGGCATTGTTAGTGTTCTAGGGTTAATAAATGTATTAGTTTTTAATTTGTCTGAATCTCTTCTCGCCGAATAGTGTCAGAGATTTTTAGTAATATTTATCTGAAATAAAGGAACACTTTGAAATAAAGGAACAGATGTAAACAAATAATATATGCTTGTGTAACTGACCTCAGTTGGGGCGAGTCCTTTATAAATCTTGTTGGCGAAAGTTCGTTCGGCTGTAGTTGTTATTAGTTTACGAGCCGGATTTCGATGTAAATGAACGGAATCAAATATTTAAACAAATATTGGATGCTGATTTAACTGACGGCGAGTCTTTTATCTCTCTGAGAGTGTGCTAGGTTTGGTAGTGGTTAGTTGGGTCAGACTTTGATAGCACTGTGTCAAAATGTCTATAGTTTTAGAAAACCTATAGAATTTTTTTCGATCCAAATGATGTTGGGCACATGTTTCTGGGATAGTTTTCAAGCTGAATCTGATTTCTCAGTACAGATAATCACGTTTTTTCAGTACAGATAATTTCTGTTTTCGTTAAACTAGGATAAAATACCTAATTCACAGAGATTTGCCACGGTTTAAATATGTGTGATACAGTTGAAACATTTCATTTCATGTTAAAATTATTTATCATTAAAAAATATTTAAACGAATTTCAAAAGGAATTCTAAGCTATTTCAGATCAGATAAGCTGAACTGAAAATGATTCGTTTTATGAGATCCCGCTTGTTGTGCACTCAATGGCTTTAGCTTGTTAAAAATTGTGATTTCTGTTCCGTCTCTTCATAGAATAAGCTTTTTAGAAGTCGTTTATGGACAGTAATTTTAGTTTTTAATAGTAGTTTTCACTTTAACCTTAAAACCGTCATGAGATTTTATTATATTATTGAATTGACGAATGTCTTCTTTTATCATGCAGTTTCTGTATAACATGCATAGGAACATTTATAAATGACTGTTGCTAGGGTGCTTGGAGAGTGTATTTGAGACTAGCAAGATTAGAATTTTCTTTGTCAGCATTTAATATAGATAGCTTTAGCCAGCTTACCCATCCACAATAGATAGGCTTAGCCAGCTTACTCATCCGCAATCGATAGGCTTAGCCAGCTTACCCATCCACAATAGATAGGTTTAGCCAGCTTACCCATCCACAATAGATAGGTTTAGCCAGCTTACCCATCCACAATAGATAGGTTTAGCCAGCTTACCCATCTACAATAGATAGGCTTAGCCAGCTTACCCATCTACAATAGATAGGCTTAGCCAGCTTACCCATCCACAATAGATAGCTTTAGCCAGCTTACCCATCCACAATAGATAGCTTTAGCCAGCTTACCCATCCACAATAGATAGCTTTAGCCAGCTTACCCATCTACAATAGATAGGTTTAGCCAGCTTACCCATCTACAATAGATAGGTTTAGCCAGCTTACCCATCTACAATAGATAGGTTTACCCAGCTTACCCATTCACAATAGATAGGCTTAGCCAGCTTAACAATCCACAATAGATAGCTTTAGCCAGCTTACCCATCCACAATAGATAGGCTTAGCCAGCTTACTCATCCACAATAGATAGGCTTAGCCAGCTTACCCATCCACAATAGATAGCTTTAGCCAGCTTACCCATCCACAATAGATAGCTTTAACCAGCTTACCCATCCACAATAGATAGCTTTAGCCAGCTTACCCATCCACAATAGATAGGCTTAGCCAGCTTACCCATCCACAATAGATAGCTTTAGCCAGCTTACCCATCCACAATAGATAGGCTTAGCCAGCTTACCCATCCACAATAGATAGGCTTAGCCAGCTTACCCATCCACAATAGATAGCTTTAGCCAGCTTACCCATCCACTGGTTGGTGCTTATTAACACAATTAAAAAGCGATTTGTTTGCTTTTTGGCATGCAATACTTCTGTACTCATCAAAATTATTACTTCATGGCGATAAAACTTAACAGGGAGGCGATTCATTTTCTGCTGATGAACTTTTTTTCTGAAAAATTTTTCTAAACTGAAAATACATTCTTTAAGTTATTAGGATATTTTTTCTTTAATGATAAGTTATTCTAACCTGCAGACGTTTCAGGTTGGTTCTACTTGTCACTGACAAATCACTGTTAAAAGGGTATTTTGGCCTATTTTAAGCAAAATAGAAATTATCTGTACTGTGAAAACGTGATGTGTAGGGCAAAATGGACTTGAATTTCAGATTCAGCATGAAAAAATATCTTAGAAACATGTGCCCCCTGCCCAACTACATTTGGGTAGAAAAAATGTCGACCAGTGTAATATATGCTTATTTGATTGACTTCAATGGGGTCAAGTCTTTTATAGCTCTGGTTGTGTTAGGTTTGGTAGTGGTTAGTTGAGTCAAAGTTTGATAGAAGCCTCCATGCTGTTGGCATCTGTTAGAAGTGTGGGTACTTTCAAAACATATTGCTGGCTATATCGGTGCCTAAAATGGCGTGGAAATATCCTAAGCAGATGACCGCTTAACACTTAACGCGACACACTTGGACCGTTTTCTGATTATCTCTTCCCTAGCCGTCTCTCGACTGTCTCTTTATATACAATTTTGAAAGCTTCAGGACTACTTGGCAAAAAGCTACATTTCGACAACTACAAAAGATTCTATGTTCATTTGATTGGCCAAAATTCTTTCATTTATTTCCAGAACTTCTGTCTTTTTCTGTTTTTATAGCGGAAGTTATGCGTGGAGATTCTCTTGTTAGGGTCGATCCTGCAGCTTCCTCTCTCGCACTTCCCGCTTGTGGAACTCGCTCCCGTATTCTTCCTTTCCTGACGGCTACAACCTCCAGAAATTTAAATGCAAAGTCAATACTCATCTACTAACCACTGGACTCTAACTCTCTCCCCTCCCCTGTATAACCTTCCCTTTCTCTCCACCTATGTATCTGTCATCGCACCTGCTTTCTCAGCTTTCTGTTGTTCCTTTCTAACTAGTTTGTACTCCTCACTCTTTTCTAATTAATCTTTTTACATTTACGTAACCCCCTGCACATCAGTGGCGTTTCCGCCTTGCTCGGGGTGAAATGATTAAAAAAAAAAAATTCAAGTAACAATAACTAGACCCTGGCCTAGCGAAGCTCCGTTTTGCAGGAACTTTTTCTTCT
Organism: Ascarosepion bandense; assembly: GCA_037127315.1. Taxonomy (NCBI): domain Eukaryota; kingdom Metazoa; phylum Mollusca; class Cephalopoda; order Sepiida; family Sepiidae; genus Ascarosepion; species Ascarosepion bandense. The sequence continues at coordinate 2,694,006 of JBBBDQ010000891.1, read as the reverse complement.
TCTGCTTTGTATGTAAGTGATGTTTTTTTTTTTCAATGTTTGAGGGAGAAGGGTAGAGAAAGGAAAAAATGAATGTGGTGTTTTAATAAAAGTAAATGCCTAATATATTTTATTAAATATTTTAGTTTCATATTATTTTTACATTTGTGCAGGCCACAGATGAAACTTTGGCAAATAATATTCATTTTGACTAGGATTTCAGTCATCTTATTTCTATTGAATTACACTTAATAGTGATAGATGTAATAATCTTACGTTGACTGATTTTCACAAATGAACCAATGTCAATTACTATTCATTTTTTACAAGTATTTTTTTTCGTCTTATTGTTGTATACTCATTTTTCGGATAAATACTTCTTCATAAAGCTGTCAGGAATATAATCTTCTTCTTCTTTTGCTTTTTCGCCGACAACAGTAGACTTTTACCAAATTGACGATTCTCATAGATCTCAATTAAAATATACCTCTTAAAAATTCACAGGGTAAATGACAAAATAAACTTTTCAAGCACAATGACTTCGATAATTATTTACACGTCATTTTTCCTCCCTTCGTTATAAATACATATTTATATGTATACTAGCAGTATAGCCCGGCGTTGTTCGGGTGTAATGAAAGCTTTAAAACTAATCCATAGTCCTGAAGCTCAGACTCTTTGCACGTTGGCACGAAAGACTAAAAAGCAATAGTTGTTTCCACTTAAAGCGAAACTGTAGACTGAAAAAAAAATGAATGGGTGTAAGTCAAATTTTCATTTCCTGGTATCGATATCAAATAAGTTTTTTTCGTCATAAACTAAATTTTGAAGGTTAAATAAGCCCTCTGAGTAAATGGTATCATGGCTGAAACAAAGAACTACAATTATACCTACTTAGAGCCAAACCCGAAGCAAAAACTAAAATAAAAGGGCTGAAAAACTGATTTTGATCAGACCTGGTAGGATATCGGGGTATCGATTTCCAATATCGGAGTCAAATAAATCATTCAAGGATAAACTAACTTAAGTAAGTCCATGAAAATTTATCGTACCCATCGGGAGTAAAATTGGAGAAAATGAGCCATATTGATGGCTGAATATCGGTTTTTGATCAGATTCGATAGAATATCGGGCGTATCGACTTCCGATATCGGGCAAAATGAGTCGTCTGAGAATATCTACTAATGTTTAGGTCTAAAAATTATAATTTTACCAAGTTAGAGCAGATTCTGCAGCAAGAACCACGATAAAAGGGCTGAAATCCTGACCGTGATCAGACCTGATTGGATATCGGAGTATCGAGGTCCAATATCGGGGAGAAATTGGAAAAAATAAGTCGCCCACGACCTGACCAGAAGCCTACAGAATATTTGTGTGAAGTGTGGTGAGAATCGGATAAAAATTGTAGATTTTTATAAAGGACATACAGACAGATAAACAGACACACACAAACACATCTTGCCTTTTATAGATAAATAAATTATCGATTTTCTGCACTATTGTAAGAACTGCAGCATTGAAACTTCTGAATATCGTTTTTATGTCTTTCTCTATGAGTGTATCAAATTTGATTAAAATCGAACAACTCCTTCTATAACCCGATTTTTTCGATTATCGATTTAAGATATTTATCGGTGGTACCTCGACACAGAACCTAGCTAAGAGCACTCGCAGACGCTTATAGTACAACTGTGTAAATTTTCAAGAAAATCGGTTCAGCCGTTTCGGAGTCTATAGGCAACGGACACACACACACACACACACACACACAGACACACACACAGACAAAGTCCCATTTATACATAAGTTTAGATTTATTTTAACGTTCCCCCTATTTTTGCTGTTCGTTTTCGTTGCTGTTTTTCGTTTAATTTGTGATTCCAACGATTTTCTCCTAATGAGATGTTGGTCGAAGGAGCTCTAGAGACTACAAATAAATTCCTTGTTTTTTAGTTTTATATAATTTTGTACCTCCAAACATTTGTTTATATATATATATATATATATATATATATATATATATATATATACGAGTGAATACAGAACGAAAATTCTTACAACGTCCGAGACATTCATTTAAAACAGTGCTCCATATATAATATATAGAGCTGTGAATATTTATTATAAATTATATTTTAGAACATGTACATAATTATTCTATATATATATATTCGCTACGAAGGTACGTTCGTTTCGACATTGAAACTTCAATGTCTCATCAGGCAGTATTTAAAATACTGGAAATCCTTTTTCTTTATATTTATTTAGTTTTGTCTGAGGTGTTGGTGGGTGGAGTTACTGATAGTGGAATAAGTCTTTGACCGTTGGAATCTTAGAGAAAGTGTTTTGTTAGAGGTGTTGGTGGGGGTTAGTTATAGTGGACTAAGTCTGTGAACGTTGGAATTTTTGGATAGGGTGTTTCTTAAGTGGTTGATTAATGAGAGTTCTTGATTTCTAGACACTTGTAAGTTTTGTTTATCTCGTGACTAGACTATACCTTTATGGGTTTCTTAGGAAGGCAGATAATAGTTGTCGCGGATAGTTTTATTTAAGCAGAGTCTTTATAATTAATGTAAGTTTGTATATTTAATCTTAACTTTGGATTTAGGGATATAATTTTTCTATTAAATTTTAATTTTTAATATTTAATCAGATCATAGTTTGGAAACCGTTTTTTCCATTAGATTTTTAATTTTAAATTTCTATTCTTATATCTAGTCAGTATATGATTCATCTAATTATGGTTATGGATATTAACCTTACTCTAATTATGGTTATTAACCTTACTAATTATGGTTATTAGTCTTACTTTATAATTTAGTAGATCGATTACTTGTATAAAATTCTAAAGTTTTTATTTTTTTAGAAAAATTTCTAATTTAATTATGAATATTAAACCTTACTTTAGAATTTAGTAATCCATATTACTATATATATATATATATATATATATATATATATATATATATATATATATATATATATATATATATATATAATATATATATATATATATAATATATATATATATATATATATATATATATATATATATATATATATAATATAATATATATATATATATATATATATATATATATATATATATATATATATATATATATATATATGGGGACCTAGCTCTGGCTCTTGTAGTATTTTTTTGCATGATTGTAATATTAGCTCTCTAATGTGCTTGCAGTTTACTGTGGTTTCATGCCTCTGGTTTAAAAGCTTGTTACTGTTCAGATATATAAGGATCTCAATTTTTTTCTTGAAGACAGAGGAAACATGGTTCCCTTATAGATTTAGCTGTTCTTGCTTGTTTATGGATTTTCCATTTAACTTTATGCGTTTTATTTTCGTCTTTTAACTTCTAAAAGTATTTGGAGAGAGATGTCATGTTTTGTTTTTCTTTGTTATTAAAGGATGAGAAGTGATTGTAAAACTATCCGCGACAACTATTATCTGCCTTCCTAAGAAACCCATAATGATATAGTCTAGTCACTAGATAAACAAAACTTACAAGTGTCCAGAAATCAAGAACTCTCATTAATCAACCACTTAAGAAACACCCTATCCAAAAACTCCAACGTTCACAGACTTAGTCCACTATAACTAACCTCCACCAACACCTCTAACAAAACACTTTCTCTAAGATTCCAACGGTCAAAGACTTATTCCACTATCAGTAACTCCACCCACCAACACCTCAGACAAAACTAAATAAATATAAAGAAAAAGGATTTCCAGTATTTTAAATACTGCCTGATGAGACATTGAAGTTTCAATGTCGAAACGAACGTACCTTCGTAGCGAATATATGTAAAATAATTTTGTACATGTTCTAAAATATAATCTATATATATATATATATATATATATATATAGTTTCTTACTATTATTAACTCTTCACGGATGAGTTTTACAGTTTCAGTAAATATGATGACAATCTTTGTGAAAATAAGAAATCGATAAACAGCTTTTTTCTAGGAGTATTATATAGTAGTACTTGTTTAACAATGCCGTCAAATACGCCATATTTTGGGAACTCTTTACGATAATTATACTCTTTTTGTATTTAATCCATAGCTGGTGAGAGAGGCGACGTATTAATACCCTTTTCAAAAGGTATTTGCGCGTAAGTGAATGCAACGAAATTTACTGGAATTCGAACTAGGCTCTCCGATTTCTCATTCCTAGATCCACTGCACCACAACGCACATCCGATTATTTTTCTGAGCTGAAAAAAAAAACCCAACACCAGTGAAATACTTCGACCTGGCTGTTCTCCTTCGAGGTAAGGCGGGAAAAAAGGGCCCCCCCCCAAAAAAAGCGGGAAAAATTTATCTGTTATCCAGTAGAAATCGACAACACACGCGTCTCGAAAAAGTCGCTGCGTGCTAAGCGAAAAAAGATGGCTTGAAGATAAAAACTATTATTGGTCCAAGTGATGAAGTAAGAGACAAATTAGCAAAGGGACATTCTGGCAAGACGGCTGATAGTGAAAAGAAGTGAGAGGGTTAGGGTTAGGGTTATCCCCCCACGCTCTCACTCTCTCTCTCTCTCTCTCTCTCTCTTATTCTCTCCCTCTTTCTCCTTCTCTCTCACTCTCTCTCTCTCACCCTCTCTTTTGCTCACTCTCTCATTCGCTCACTTTCACTCTCTTTCTCTCTATCTCCCACTCACTTACCTCCTCGCTCTTGCTCACTCTCTCATTCTCTCACTCTCCCTCACTCTCTCACCTCCTCTCTATCTTGCTCACTCTGTCACTCTCACACATTCACTCACCCACTCAATCTCAGTCACCCTCACTCTCTCTCACCTTCCCCCCTCTCTCTCCATGAAACAGACATTTTTGCTTCTTTTTTATGATCTGTGCTGAACTGGTTTGAATGTCAGACGAGTCGAGATTATTCTCTACCGATGATAATGAGTTAACAATATACTGTGATAGATGGGAACAGTCCGGGATAGATAGATAGATAGATAGATAGATAGATAGATAGATAGATAGATAGATAGATAGATAGGCTGGCTGGCTGGCTGGCTGGCTGGCTGGCTGGCTGGCTAGGTTAACATGGATCGAACTCACTATTAATGGTCAATAGCCTCGCTAACAATAATCCAGCACCGAGGAACCGAAATAAATAGATAGACAGGCGCCTCCACCTATTACAACTAAGTAGTGATTTCTATCCTCACTGGGCGACCCATGTATTCAGCCTTGTGTTACATCTAAGCGGCGCTTAGAAAAACAATACTTCAACGTTGTGTAATGGGAAATAATCATTTATGAGGAGAATAGTTACGACTAAAATGGTGAGTTCCACCTTCAGTGCGTACCCCATACATTCGGCCATGTTCCAAAACTAATCTAGGCTAAGAAACCTACCATTACTTTTGGAACTTTGACATCGTATTATGGTCTTAACTCTCTAAATAAGTTATGACTGAATAGTGAGTTCGTTCTTCACTGGGTGACCAATAATTTCGAGTTTGAGCCAAAATTAATCTACGCTAAAAAAAAACACCGTAACTTTGAGCACTTTGACGTAGTGTAATGGCCGACAAGCTTGACTGGCTAGATCATTTACGATTGAATGAGTTAGATCCTCACCGGATGCCCTATATTTCGGCCATGTGCTATAATAAAATCACCATAGTCCGGTTGAGATAGACTATTACAGAATGGAATGAATAGATAGATAGATAGATAGATAGATAGATAGATAGATAGATAGATAGATAGATAGATAGATAGAACCAGAGACATAGATAGAACGATAGATATAACCATATGTATATATATATATATATATATATATATATATATATATATATACAAAAAATCTCAAGCGAGCCAAAACCTACCGCGGTTTCACACTACGGATCGTCTGCCCTGACGATCCGTAGTGTGAAACCGCGGTAGGTTTTGGCTCGCTTGAGATTTTTTGTGTGTCTTTGCTCTACTTTTGTATATCTTTTGTACTTTGCATCGAGCACTTTTTCTTGTGGTTGGTTCCGTTTGGGGTTTTTTTCTTTACTGCGGAGTATTGAATGTTTTGTTCTTATTCCGTGGATTTCTTTTTTTCTCCCCATTCATCCGACGCCTCAGTGCACCGGATTGTAACGGAATTAGGTTCTGTTTGTTAATGGTTTTTTTAAAGGTTTATCTTAGTATAAATTTACAACCTAAATACTTACAGAGTCTATTTAGTTATTATTTTGATTATGATGATTATATATATATATATATATATATAGAGAGAGAGAGAGAGAAAGAGAGAAGCAGAGAGAGCAGGATCGATAGAATGATGAACATCAATAGATAGATAGATAGATAGAGAGAGAGAGAGAGAGAGAGAGAGAGAGCGATATGAACAAACTAAGAAATAGTTAGATAGATAGATAGATAGATAGATAGATAGATAGCCTTAACCAGATACATAGATAGAACGATAGACATAACCATAAGGTAGATAGATAGAGAGAGAGAGAGAGGGAGAGAGAGAGAGAGAGTGAGAGAGAGCGAGAGAACGATAAACATAAAGAGATAGATAGATATAACCAGGGACCTAGATAGAACGATAGACATAACCATATGCATATATATATATATATATATATATATATATATATATATACTGAGAGAGAGAGGGCGATAAAATGATAAACATAGCTAGATAGATAGATAGATAGATAGATAGATAGATAGATAGATAGATAGAACCAGAGACATAGATAGAACGTTAGACATAGCCATATATATATATATATATATATATATATATATATATATATATATATATATCGAGAGAGAGAGAGAGAGAGAGAGAAAAGGAGAGAGAGGGAGAAGCAGAGAGAGCGGGATGGATAGAATGATAAACATCAATAGATAGATATATATATATAGAGAGAGTGATATAAACAAACTAAAAGAAAGAAAGAAAGAAAGAAAGAATCAATAAAAAATAAATAGACAGATGAAAAACCCAAGATAAATAGATAGATAGGTAGACAGACAGCTAGATAGATAAGAATCTGTAGCGAGTTATGAAATGCTATCTATTGGTAATTAAGTAATTATACGGGTGCCTCACTCTGGAGAAATAAATAAAGAGGTGATTTAATTGACAGTTGTTACTGCGTTGTGAGCTTTATCCTCATTAATGGCTCAGCCAATGAGACCTTGTATCAAACCTGCCTTAAAATAGTTAATCACTCGCCACCCTCACACTGGGCTAGAAACTAACAAATTAGTCTCACTGAATGAGTTCGATCCTCATTAGCTGCCTTCCCGCTGTGTTTTTTACTCGATTAATTCAAACATAGTCAATAATAGTTATTTGTGGGTGTTTTGTCAATATAGCCATTACCATGAGCACAGAATAAACGTCCAAAATTATAGTTTTTTTCTTGGGATCAAACACTGAGTACAGGTACCACCGTCCAATAGGAATAATCTTCGTCCATACGGAGATCAACAGAGAATATGAAATCGAAGACGCAATCCTAGTTTCGTGATAGGCAGCCGTGGGTGCAATGAATATGGTGTAAACATGGAGGAACCACAATTTGTTACAGTAACGAACTGATTTTCGAAGCAAACATGTTCTATAGGCACCAAATATATTATTGTTAGACGTAAAAATAGATAAATAGGTAGATAGATCGATAATGATAACCACATATATATGTTTATATATATATATATATATATATATATATATATATATATATAATTCTTACTTTAGAACATGTACAAACGACAAAATACTACAAAATTGTACATTTTGTTTCGACATTGAAAGAACAATGTATCATTAGGCAGTTAATAATTATGGTAATAAACGTTTTATTAAAAAAAAAACTTAAATTAACTTAAATAGAAAATCTAAAGTTAATAAAAATTTCTCAAACAAGCGAGATCGGTAAATGAACCATATTTCCTTTGTCTGCAAGAAAAATGGAAATTATTAAGTACATGAAAAGTGACATTTTACTAAATCAAAGGCAAGAAACTACAATAAATTGTAAAGATATTAAAGAATTAACCCCACAATCCTGCTAGGATCACAAAATCTAAGGTATTAAATTATAGCAATTGTAAACTTACTATCTTGATAATTTAATTTAACTATATGATATGTTAGTTTATCTTTATTTTCTATTACAAATTGTGATCTATTTATTTCTTTAAATTTTAATTTTTCAATGTCGAAACAAAATGTATAATTTTGTAGTAGTCTGTAGCTTGTACATGTTCCAAAGTAATAATTAATAATAAATATTCACTGCTCTATTTTTAAATTGAGCACTGTTTTGAACGTTGCAATTATTTTCTTCGTTCCATATACATTTAGGTATGTATATATATATATATATATATATATATATATATATATATATAGTGTAGGTACCCATTGAAAAAAAAAACAGCATAGTATGATTAAAAAAGGTCCCAAACATAATAACAATTTTTTTCCCTCAAAATGTTTATATTATTTTTAAGAGGCAAGATCAAAGTAGTCTTTAATTATTTTTAAAAAAATTTTAATCCTTTCTAACATTTTCGAAATTTTGTCAGAATGTTTTGTTTTGAAAAGTTTTGATTGCTTTAGCAGCTAAGAAACGTTTTACTACTGTTTTACAATGGACACCAAATGATTGCATTTGCCACTTTTTTTAGGTTACAAACACATTAATTTGGAAATTCTCGCAAAAATCAAATAATTGTCGGATTTTAATGAAACTTTCAGTATTCATTCACAAATAAATGAAATTATTTTTTAAATTATTATGTTTTAAAAATCTTGATAATTTTTTTTTTAACTCTGTTATCCGCACTTCACGTAAATCCATGAAATGTTAATAAACTTTACGCGGGTGTCAAACTTTTTTTTTATTAGTTCCACGCAGGACTCATTAGGGAATATAAATCACCTTTTTATTTTTATCTTAAGTTTGCGATCACTATCCGAAAACCTTCTCCGAAGAGTAAAATAAAAAATGAAATAAAACTCTGATATAATTAAATTTGATAATCTTTTAATTACTGGGATAAATAATAACTATTAAGAACATTATACTCCAAAAAAATTTTTCGATTAATAATAAAATTTTAAAGCAATTGTTTTCATTTTTTAAAATATTTTTATTATTAAATAATTTAATAATATATAAGCTTTTAAAAATATTTTTAAAATCTCCAAAGAATTGATTGCGATTAGACTTTTTAGTTAAGAGCTGATTATCATATTGCCTATCTAAAATTGAAAAGTTTAGTAAAAATCGTTTAACCTAAATATTTTAAATTAATTAAATAATTTTTTTTGCGTGTAAATGTGTTCATTTACGTTCCATTTTTGAGTAAGTACGATGTTTCATAGGAGTCTTAACATGTTTCCATAATTATAACATCTGCAGTACTATAAAAATTAAATTAGATATTTTTACCATGCCTTAAACTTAGTGATAACTTAATATGAAAAATACATAAAAATGTTAGTAAATAACATAGAATAACTTAGTTTGGTTATTTTAATTTCATTCTTTCTTATTAAATTAAAGTTATTTTAAAAGAAATTTAACTTTTTTAATTTTTATTCAGATAGCATATTCAAATATCTGACTATAAATCTAAACTAACATTCTATTAAATATTATATAATTGTTGAAATTATTAAATTAAATTTTTAATTTTACTATTTAGTTAAAAAACAAAAAAAAGAAATTAAAATTTTATGTTTTTTTTTTGGCCCGTATGTTCGCCATACTTTCCGCCTGACAACTTCCGGATCTCATAAATCTTTTTACACCCCTGCATTCCGTAATCGTTGTGATGACAGGTAGGGCTACCGTAGTTCAAAAGTTTTTTATTGTAAATTTCTGGCAATAAGGAATTATTACTTGATTGAAATCAGATAAAGGTAAGTTTCAATTTTAAAAATTGACTTAAATGACGTGTCAGCGAGGTATATTTTATTTTTGCAAGATTTTTAAAACAGAAATTTGGCTACTGTTTACATAGTGTTGACAGAATGTGCCGATCAATCAAAAATGGTGGGAAATTTAACTTTAATTTGTCCGATTTCAATAAAAATTAGATTAAAATCAATATAATTTCGGTTTAAAAAAATACCAGTGTATTTTCCTTTCGGGAATTAAAATTTAATCTCCTGGCTTTCAATTAAAGCTAATTTTAAAGCTTGAAGATTACTTATTTATTTTTAAATATTCAATTTAAATTTAGATATCAAAGCAGTCGAAAAAGTCACTGGAGGGGCCTAATATAGTGTATCGAGGCAGCAGATAATTTTATAAACATATATTTTTAAATGTTTAATCATGAGCCGTTCTAAACATCGTATTTTGGCTTTAATTCAGGTGAAAATAAAGACAAAAGTTCTCCAACAATAGAATAATTTTTTATTAAGTTGGTTCTAAGCTTTCGGCTCACATTTGCTTAGCAAAGTTTTATGTCAACACAAGATGAAAACATCTTTGATGATGGATGTTTTTATGTTAACGTCCCTGTAACCTCTCTCAAGATGGCTGACTCTGTCCAGCTATGAAATGCATAACAGTCGGTTCAGTCAGTTAAGTGCCATACGTGATACACGCTTGGGCGATCATGTCTCGAAAGAGACATGACTGACTGGGCAGAAGATTATTCTGCAGTAGGTTGCCATTGCTTTTTGCGCTAGACTGGTTGCCGACCAAAGTTATAGAATCTAATCTATTCTGTTATTTAACCCATAACTGGAAGGAAGAGACGGATTAATACCTTTCCCAAGGGTATTTGCGCGTAAGTGAAGGCAATGAATTCAGCTGGAATTCGAACTCGGCTCCCGGATTTCTCGTTCCGAGCCGATATCCAATGTCAGTTGCGTCTCTGTCCTCGAAGACAGAGTGCGGCTCAGTTGTAGCTCTGTCCAAGGACAGAGATGAAACTGAGAAAAATTATACTGTGTAGATGCCCGGTCCCGGAGAACAGTGTCCCGAGGCCGAGCTACCCCAATGCACCAGAGGGCTGCACCAGGTGCTCGTCACCAGGGCCAGCGCGACCGGCGGGTGCTGGGACTAAGGAATTTTTGTTCCTTTGCCTGCTCGTACGCGTCCGGGCTTCCCACGTTAAAAACCGACCTTGTGTCACATCTCGCTCCAGTTGGGGAGTAGGGTAAAAAAAATGTTTTTCCCAAAGGTAATTTTCCGCCTATGAACTCGATAGGAATTCTAACGTTTTATTCATTACACCACAATGGAAGCTCATCAGCGAAGGATTTTTTCCAATTTGTTATTAATTTTCTTAACATTGTTCAGATATATAAAAATTCACTGTCAAAAGAAAATTTTTTTCTAATCGTTTCACCCCAAGCAAGGCGGTACCGCCACTGATGCGCAGGGGCTACATAAGAGTAAAAGTTTAGATAGGAGGAAAGTAAAAAGAAGACGTACCAGTTACAGGAGATGTAAAAAAAAAGGGCAAGAGACGGATGAGGACACAGGTGTGAAGATAGTTGTAGAGCACTGGTGCCGCATAAGCAGGAATTTACACGAGATACTAGATTAGCAACTAGGTCCCACCCTTTTACAGTTAAACATATAAGATGTAACCGTAAATTCTACTCCAACAGCTTCTTTTCTCGGGCTTCCCGCCTGTGGAACTTCCTTCCACAAGTCTGCTTTCCCGACAGTTACAATCTCCAGGTGTTTAAATGTAGAGTCAATAGACACCTCCTATCACACTAACTCCCAACTATTCTCATAACACTCTCATCTACCCAACCCTCATTCTCGGTATCCTTACCCGTCTATCACCCACCCTCTGACATTTCCTATATTTAATCATCCTTTCTCCAATCTATGTATCCCCCTGCGCAGTAGTGGCAGTGACATGCCTTGCTCGGGGTGAAACGCTTATAAAAAAAAAAAAAAGTTGTGAAAGTAGAGAGAATATACGGGGTGATGTAAAAAAAAACTAGAGTCAAATGGATAGGAGATGAGTATAGACATTGCATTTAAATTCCTGGAGGTTGTAACCGTCAGGAAAGCAAGTATACGGAAAGGAGTTCCACAGGCGGGAAGTGCGAGAACAGAAGCTGGTGGAGTAGAATTGTCGCCTGTATTTGGTAGATTTAACTGTAAAAAAGTGGGACCTTGTTGCCAATCTGGTTGCACGAGTAAATTCTTGTGGAGGGGCACCAGTGACCTAAGTTCGTCGGATCAGAAGCCATGAAAATATTTGTAGAAGCAGAGCAGAAAGAGATTGTAGGGTAGAAAATAATTCATCATCCACAAGTCCGTGTAGATGCTTTTGGTCTCTATCAAAGCTGGAAAGTGGATACAGTGCAGTTCCAACACGGTTATGGTAGCTGTTTTCCATATTTGGTCCGATCTGACTCTTGTAAACGTAAAACGTATGTGTAAATTGATTACATTTAGGATAAATAATATTTAGTTGGTAAGTAAAGTACAAATACTGAGTTCACGATAGACAATATTTGTCCAAAAAAGCGCAAGAGAAGGATGGGAATACAGGTGTGATGACAGTTGTGAAGGTAGAGTGAGAAAGTAGAAGAACAAGATACACAGAGTGATGTAGAAAGGACGAAGGAAGAACCGGAGTCTAGTGGATAAGAGATGGAATTGACACTGCATTTAAATTCCTGGAGGTTGTAGACGTCAAGAAAGCAAGTATACGGAAGGGAGTTCCACAGGCGGGAAGTGCGAGAAAAGAAACTGAATGAAATAGAAATGTCGGCTGCATTTGGTTGATCTAACTGTAAATGAGTGAGACCTTCTTGCCAGTCTGGTTTCACGAGTAAATTCTTGTGGCGGGGACACCAGTGACTTAAGTTCGTCGGAGCAGAAGCCATGAAAATATTTGTAGAATAGACAGAGAGGAGCCACGCACCACCGGTGAGAAAGTGGCTGAAGTAGAGCCGCAAAGTCGGGACCTATCACATTAGAGATTCTCCTTTGGAGCCTGTCGAGAACACTGAGATGAACAGCAGAGGCGCCTGACCATATACGACAGCAGTATTCTATGCACGGACGGATAGTTGATTTGTATATGTGCAAGATGGATTCAGGCGAAAAAACCTCCTGGCCCAACACAGTGACCATCTTTCCCAGCAGTGGATTTAGCTTTTGACTCAATGTAATGCTTCTACTTGTGATACGATAAGGCCGAGGAGTCGCAGTATATTGCTCTCAGGGAAACTCGCTTGGTTCATGCTTATGTGGGGGGGGGGGCAGGAGAGGTTGCTTGTGATGGTTGATAGATAGCAATTTCGTTTTAGAAACATTGAAATTTACAAGCCACTTTGTACCTCAATACTGAGTGTACTGAGTGTAGATCCCTCTCAAGATCAGCAGTGAGGTTATATTTGTCAGCCTCGCCGGATTTGTTACTAATGCGGGAAAAAATAACAACGGAAATGCATGTTCCCACTAAAAATAACGTTTATAACAAGAACAATAATTAACTAGAAAGAGCAGTCAAAGACCGCAAACCTCCGCCAATGCAATACCGACATCATCTCAGTGATTTACAAGAGATAATTACTAAAATGAGAAAGAATAATTGCAATGTAGCCTCTCTGAAGATGGATTCTGTGAGCCGGAAGCATAATAAAGACTATCCAAATGCCGGACAATTTTTGTCTTTGTTTTCACCTGAAATTAAAGCCAAAATACGATGTTTAGAACGGCTTATGATTAAACATAATAGACATTCTTTGTCTGTTATATTTAACTATATATGTTTAGAAAAATTAGATAGATAGATAGATAGATAGATAGATAGATAGATAGATAGATAGTGTAAGGGGAAGGGGTTTAGATAGATAGATAGATAGATAGTGAAGGGGTTTAGATAGATAGATAGATAGATAGATAGATAGATAGATAGATAGATAGATAGATAGTAGAAGGAGTTTAGATAGATAGATAGATAGATAGATAGATAGATAGATAGATAGATAGTGAAGGGGTTTAGATAGATAGATAGATAGATAGATAGATAGATAGATAGATAGATAGATAGATAGATAGTAAGGGGTTTGATAGATAGATAGATAGATAGATAGATAGATAGATAGATAGATAGATAGATAGATAGATAGAGGGGAAGGGGTTTAGATAGATAGATAGATAGATAGATAGATAGATAGATAGATAGATAGATAGATAGTAAGGGGTTTAGATAGATAGATAGATAGATACTGAAGGGGTTTAGATAGATAGATAGATAGATAGATAGATAGATAGATAGATAGATAGATAGATAGATAGATATACAAGAATTTTGGGAAGTGAAAATTTCACTGGATTATATTGGAAATATTTTCCAAGTTTTCACAAGAAATCAAGAAAATACGGACATAGTAAGTGGTTACAATATATGGAAAGAAGTGTCGATTTAAACTGACGCCAAATTGATCTAGGTTAAGAAAGAAAGTAAAAGTTGTGACTTAATGACCTATATCCTCCTGGTATTTACTCTAAAGTAATGCCTCTTCTCTTCTGTATATCTTAACTATATTTTGTTATAATAATAAGCTATAATTTTAGAAAGTCAAATTTTCACTGAAGTATGCTGAAAAATTTCCAAGTTTTCATTTGAATTAAGAAAATACGAACGTTAAGAAAACACAATATCTGAAAAAAAATGACGTCGCCTTTTTAAACTAACGCGTTCTTTTTTATATTTATATCCAAACTATCATTTGCAAAAGTGAAAATTTCACTGAAGATTTTCCAAGATTTTACATTAAATCAAGAAAATACGAAGATTATATAAATTGGTCAAAATATATATATAAAAGGAGACAGTTTAAAGAAAGAAAGAAAGAAAGAAAGAAAGAAAGAAAGAAAGAAAGGAAAATAAATAAAGAAAGAAAGAAAGAAAGAAAGAAAGGAAAATAAATAAAGAAAGAAAGAAAGAAAGAAAGAAAGAAAGATTTTACATTGCAAAAACTAAAGAAAGAAATGGAGGAATAAAAGATATAAAGAAGAAAGATAGAAAGAAAGAGGAAAACGACGGAAAGAAAGAAACAAAGAAACAAAGAAAGAAAACGACGGAAAAATATAAAGAGGGGAATAGAAAGATAGAAAAAAGAAAGAAAGAAAGAAAGAAAGCAGAAAAAAGAGTAAAATATGTAAAATAGGTGAAAGAAATATATATAGAATAAAAGATATAAAGAAAAAACAAAAAGAATAGAAAGAAAGAATAAAAGATATAAACAAGATAAAAAAACAAAAGAAATAAATGAAAAAAGAGGGAAATAAAAGATATAAACAGGGGAAAGGAACAAAGAAAAAAATGGACGATAGAATAAAATATATAAAGTGGGGAAAAATGCAAAAGCGAGAAAGCGTGAAGAGAGAATAACAGCCTACGGAAGGCAAAAAACTAAAGAAAGAAATGAGGGAATAAAAGATATAAACAAGAGAAAAGAGCAAAAAAGAAACAGGAAAGAAAACATAAAGGAAGGAGGAAAACGAATAGAAGAAAAAAAGAATGAGGGGATTATGTATATAAAGGAGGGAAAAGCAAGAAAGAAAAAAAAGGAATAAAAGATGTAAAGGATGGAAATGAACCAAAGAAAGAAAGAAAGAAAGAAAGAAAGGAAAAAGAAGGAAAGATATAAAGAGGGAAAGAAAGAAAGAAAGAAAGAAAGAAAGAAAGCAGAAAAAAGATTAAAATATGTAAAATAGGTGAAAGAAATATATATAGAAAAAAGATATAAAAAAACAAAAAGAATAGAAAGAAAGAAAGAAAGAAAGAAATGATATCAAGGGGGAAAATAAGAAACAAACAAACAAACAAACAAACAAACAAAGAAGGAAAATAAGAAAGAAAGAAAGAAAGAAAGAAAGAAAGAAAGAATAAACGATATCAAGAAGACAAATAAGAAAGAAAGAAAAAAAATAAATGATAGGAAAAAATAAGAAAGAAAGAATAAATGATATCAAGAAAGAAAGAAAGAAAGAAAGAAAGAAAGAATAAATGATATCAAGAGGAAAAATAAAAAAAGAAAGAGGGAATATTATTAGCTCATATCCTGCTGGTGTCACTTTAAACTGACACTTTCATTTTTCTATGAATCTCAACCAATGCTAAACTACAATTTTGCAACGAAAAAACCTACACTGAAATACATTGGGAAGGTTTCAAGTTTTCTTTTGAAATCAAGAAATCACGAACTTTAAACGAAATGTTCGAAAATGTAGAAAATGATGGCCTCATATCAAACTAGCCCTAGGAGAATACGAGTTAAACCTACGAGAATAATTTTGTATGCAGGCGTGAAAGATTTGCCAATCATGAAAAGAACCATTCTTTACTCTTGAAAACTTCCTCAGGCTCCCAGGCTCCTTTTTTAAGTGCAGAAATCTTTTAATGAACCCGTATTTATCGTTATCCACTAAAACACCATAAACATATTGAAATATATGCGCATGCGTGAGTAGATATAAAATGAATTTATATGTCGTGGCCATGGAGAGTCAATGTGCAAATTGTTCCTGATGCACTAAACAGCAAGGGATGCCCGCTAGAATCTTCAATTACGGTATTTTACGGGCGGCTTCATATTAAGAATGCAAACCGGAAGTATAGAACGGAAGAAAAATAATGGATGCAATAAAAAAACATCAATCGGTAAAGATAGATAAGGAAAGAAAAGGAAACGCGGGAAAAGATTGCGTCAATATGAACTTTTTTGGTGAATTTGAGTTAGACGCCATTCGGGAGTGTTGAGTAAGATTCACTCGAGCAAACTTCTTCTTCTTTTTCTTCTTCTTCTTCTTCTTTTTCTTCTTCTTGTGTTTTCTTCCTATTTCTGTCGTTTTCATCTGTGTCCTTTTGTTCTAACACATTTCTTCGCTTTTCTTCATTTCTTTCTTCGCATTTACTTCATATTTCTGTCCTTTTTCTTTTTTTCTATCATCTTTATTCTCCGTCTTTTTTCTTCTTCTTTTTCTTCTTCTTCTTTTTCTTCTTCTTCTTCTTCTTCTTCTTCTTCTTGTGTTTTCTTCATATTTCTGTCGTTTTCATCTGTGTTCCTTTGTACTAACACTTTTCGCTTTTCTTCATTTCTTTCTTCACATTTACTTCATATTTCTTTGTCCTTTTTCTTTCTTTTTTTCTATCAACTTTATTCTCCGTCTTTTTTCTTCTTCTTCTTCTCCTTCTTCTTCTTCTTGTGTTTTCTTCATATTTCTGTCGTTTTCATCTGTGTTCCTTTGTACTAACACTTTTCGCTTTTCTTCATTTCTTTCTTCGCATTTACTTCATATTTCTGTCCTTTTTCTTTTTTTTTCTATCAACTTTATTCTCCGTCTTTTTTCTTCTTCTTCTTCTCCTTCTTCTTCTTCTTGTGTTTTCTTCATATTTCTGTCGTTTTCATCTGTGTTCCTTTGTACTAACACTTTTCGCTTTTCTTCATTTCTTTCTTCGCATTTACTTCATATTTCTGTCCTTTTTCTTTCTTTTTTTCTATCAACTTTATTCTCCGTCTTTTTTCTTCTTCTTCTTCTTCTTCTTCTTGTGTTTTCTTCATATTTCTGTCGTTTTCATCTGTGTTCCTTTGTACTAACACTTTTCTTCGCTTTTCTTCATTTCTTTCTTCGCATTTACTTTATATTTCTGTTCTTTTTTTTCTATCATCTTTATTCTCCGTCTTTCTTCTTCTTCTTCTTTTTCTTTGTCTGCTTTTTCGTCAACTTTCTCTTGTTATACTTCCTCTTCTTCGTCTACAACATCTTCTTGTTCTTCTTTCGCTTTTTTCCTTGATTCTTATTTGCTTTTTTTCTTTTTCCTTTATTATTCTAATTTTCTTCTTCTTCTTTCTTTGTTTTTTCTTCTCTATTTTCTCTTTTCTTATTTATGACCTTTTTCTGTGTTCTTTCCTTCTACTTTATCTTATTGTCATTTTATCTTTCACTTCATTTCCTTTGTTTTTTTCCCTTTGTGTTTTATCTTTATTTTCTTTCCCTATTCTTCCGATCATGTAACATTTTCACTCCACGTCATTTGTCCAGATATATCAATAATGTTACTTATTGGCACTTATTCAACGTGGAATCGATTAAGAGACGCCTTTTATACTCGGGCATTAGATGTTGCCGAGTAGACACTAATGACACGTGAATTTGCGAGAATCACAGAGAATCAGCGAGATTAACTTCATCAGGAATTTCAAATTGGCTTTAATGTCTACTACGGTGTCAATAAGAAAGAAGAAAAAAATTAAATTGTTTTTTTTTTTCCTTCCGCAATTCAAAATTTATTCGCAACTTCTGCACCTTTGATGAATCTCATATTTTAGAAATGTCCGTACACACACACTCCACATATATATATATATATATATATATATATATATATATATAATACAGAAAGTTCCGGAAATAACCAAAATGGAATTAACAACCGACATATTTAAATTATTTGTTTACAAAACAATGTAAACAATGTTCAAACAAATAAATTATATATATAACTTCGCCATCCACATACAAGCCTGTTTCGCTGTATCACAGCTCATCAGTGTGACTAGATATTCACGTGCTTCTGTCCGGGACGCTAAAATATCCCTTCTCTGATGCCATCCAAATATGGCTTAGGAGTTAGGGACTCCGACTGACACCAAATCGGTCGAGTTTCGATCCCTGCCAGAAGCAAGTGGATGTCTTTCCACACTGATGAGCTGTGATACAGCGAAACAGGCTTGTATGTGGATGACTAATATATTATGCTCTCATTACGATTGAGCTCTCTAGAGATGAAAAAAATACCACTTCTGCGATATATATATATATATATATATATAAGTGGTTTAAACTAATCGAACATATTCCACTGTTTAATATTTACTTTTATAAAGAGCTCAATACAGATGTAGACACACTCTCTCTCTCTCTCTCTATAGATAGATAGATAGATAGATAGATAGATCTGTTTCGCTTTATCATAGCTCATCAGTACGGTTAGGCTTCGATTGCTTTTTAACCCAGGATTGAAACCCGACCTAATTGGCGTCAGTCGGCGATTCTACCTCTGAGCTATGCTCGGTGGAAGGAGGCAGTCTTTTTAGCGTGTATATTGTCATTATACACGCCCAATAGCTGAGAGTGTTCTAATTCATTGCTGAATGAACGATGCGTAAATACTAGAGTAGCTATGGTTTTTCAAAGTCTACCATTCTTCCAGATTAGTTATTATTATTGTCATGATAATAGCATATTGCAACTCAAAAGCTATCAGTTACGGTTTAATATATATACTGATAAGGGAATTTTTTAAAAAAATTAAAAAAATTCTACCATATTAGTTGATTGAAGGGGTGTGGGGAATTAGAAGATTTGTGAGTGTAGACTGATGAATACTGAGACATTAAACTGCAACACTGTGGCGAGATGAACTGAAGTGTTAGTCTGTGTCCGTTTAAATAAGTATTGAACAAGTATTTAGCCAATATATTGTTTGAATGCGAAATTAAAACAATAAAATAATTATCTTAAAGGGTGTTGTTAATATATGTTATATCCCGGGAGGGGATAAACAGAGAAAGAACAGTGCAAGAAATAACTCTTAACACAGATTTATCATACCTCAGTACAATAAACCAAATACAACTACACCAACGAACAGTTAACAAGAATAACATTTAAGAAGGCAATGTCTCTGTATAGGACCTATGCGTCCGTCTTGAGAAGAAGGCTTCCGTCTAGTGACGTCTAACTCTCGTCTAAGGCCGATTGTTCTCGACTAAAGTCGATGACTCTCGTATAATAACGAAGACTCTCGATCACTCCCGTGTAATGACGAAGACTCTCGTATAGTCACGAACACTCTCCGTAGTTCGTTCTAGTCCCGGTCTTTTATAACCCGGGCCATACCCATTCCTGGGTAAGGCAGGATATTCCCCCACAACAATATAAAACCAAAATTTTAATGTAAGGAAATGTATGAAATTATTTGTTTGAACATTATTTTCAATCAATACTCGTATTTGAGTAGATATTCTGTTTTTAATCAAACAGTATATTTGTTTCTACCGGCCTGATTATTTACGATAAATTTTGTACAAAAATGTGTGTCATTCGGCAGGATTCGAACTTAGAGGAAGCCATCAATTGTTCTGTGGCGTCTTAGACCACTCGACCACGAATGATTCCACAGTCTAAAAGAAGTCAAATCAAACCCATATAACACAATTTTCGATTCTACGCAAATAACCATCTCTGCTCTGAAATATATTGTAATATCAACAAATGTAAACATACAATGTTACGCAAAATCCCGAAGATTAACTAAATGGTTTAACAACCAACATATTGAAATTATTTGTTTGAACATTATTTTAATCGATACTTGTATTCGAATAGTTATTCTGTTTTTAATCAAACAGTATATTTATATATTTATTTCTACTGGCCTGATTATTTACGACAAAAGGAAATATATGTAAAGTCATTTCAGTTATTAAATCCAGCAGAAGCGAACTCCTGGGCCAGGTAGTGATTTTCTAAGTGTAGCTCAGATATGGCACAAGTTCACAAAGTTTTGAGCACTGGGCAAATTCTGATCTTTCGGTATGAAATTGATCTAGCGAGACAAACTTGTTAACCATGACACCACGTGGAAGTGCCCCAATCCGACGGAAAGGTAAATATATAATACAAATAGTGTGTACATATATATATACTGTGTGTGTGTATTTCTGTGTGTGTATTAGGTTGTGCGTTGTGGTGCAGTGGATATCGGCTCGGAACGAGATATCGGGGAGCCGAGTTCGAATTCCAGCTGAATTCATTGAATTTCACTTTCGCGCAAATACCCTTGGGAAAGGTATTAATCCATCTCTTCCTTCCAGTTATGGGTTAAATAACAGGACAGATTGGGTTCTATAGCCTTGGTCGGCAACCAGTCTACCGCAAAAAGCAATGGCAACCTACTACGGGATAATCTACACATCTAAGCCTAGTAAGGTTGGCTCACTGGGCTGGACCCGGAAGTATTTCTCGTCAAAATCTCTCTTGCACATTCATTAATCTATCATTTGTCCATGCATTGAATACTGTTGACATATCTGGTCTGGGGCTCCTGCTATTCATCTTGATGTTCTCGACAAAATCCAAAGAAGGATCTGCGATATAATCTGACTTGACACCCCGCCTTTAGTCACTTTCTCAACGATGAGATGTGCCTTTCTATAAGTATTTTCATGGCAACTGCTCTGATGAGCTTTTGATCCCTGATACCTAGACCACATGCGTTTACTCGTCCTACTTGTTTGGCATTAAGGTCCTACCCCTTTTACCGTTTAACTAGTTATATTTAACCACCTCATCTACTCTAACAGTTTCTTTTCTCACACTTCCCGTTTATGGAACTCATTTCCATTTGCATGCTTCCCTGGCAGCTATAAGCTCTAAAAATTTAAAAGCAACGTCAATTGGCATCTTTTATCTACTTGACTCCCATCCATCTCTAAACTTTTCTTCGACGTCGTCTGTACCTTTTTTTTATTCTTTCACTGTAGCCCTCTGCGCACCTAGTTGCATTTTTGTCTTGTTTATAAAAAAGTTTTATAGTTGAATCCGTTGCATTGACTTACTTAGTAAGACAGAGTGAGTCCTACAACTTTGATTGGCAACCGGTCTACCGCAGAAAGTAATGACAACCTACTGCAGGAAAATTCTCTCCCTAGTCAGTTATGTCTCTTTCAAGACATGATCACCCAAGCATGTATTACGTATGGCACTTAACTGATAGGTTCACACGAATCTGCTTTCAGTCATGGGTTTCTACCTATAACGCATAAATGGGACGGTGGCCATTATTGGATTAATCTAACGGTGAAATTTCAGAATCGAAGCCATATTAGGAAAAATGCAGCTTCTATGGAATAACCTTTTCTCGTAAATCTTATGAGTAATATCTGAAAACATTAACTCTCCAACTACCAATGCGATGTATTTACCCAATAGCACTGAATTTATTGGCATTTCAGGAATTTTATTACATTATGAAAGCTAATAATATAGCAAAGAAAAACAGGGCAAAACGTCAAGCCTAAAATCACACATTGAAAATGAAATTAGGAGGCAACTCTCGGAAGAAAAGAAAATATCAACCACTCCCATCGCTTTTTATCAGTCTCACCCTATTTCTCAAATTCTGTTACGTTTTATATGAGTGTCTGTCTGCCTTTCTCACCCTCTCTCTCCCTCCCTCTCTCTCTCTCTCTCTATCTGTCTATCTATCTATCTATCTATCTATCTATCTATCTATCTATATATATATATCGATCTCTCTCAGTCGTTTTTTATTAGTTTATCTCTATCACCTTTAATTTTATCTAACGTTTACTGATACTTTTTATTTTTTTTATTTCTTATTATTTTTTTTATTTTATTTTTTATTTTTTATTTTCCCGCCTATTTTCTCTCTATATATATATCTATCGATATATCCATTGATATACATTATCTATCAATCTCTCTCTATATATGTAATGATATCTATCTATCTATCTATCTATCTATCTATCTATCTATCCTAATATCTTCATTATCTATCTATCTATCTATCTATCTATCTATCTATCTATCTATCTATCTATCTATCCTAATATCTTCATTATCTATCTATCTATCTATCTATCTATCTATCTATCTATCTATCTATCTAAATCTCTACAAAGCTCTATGTATCTCTTCCTCTTCCTTTCCGTTTCCCTCTATGTCTTTATATTCTTTTCTGTTTTATTTAATCTTACTCAGTCTACCTTCTTTTCGTTCTCTTTCTATCTCTCTCTCCCTCCCCCTCTCTCTCTCTCTCATTTTTTCTTTGTCTTAAATCTTCTCCTTTCCTTTATTTATCCCTTAAATTTATTTTCTTCTTTCTTTTTTCGTTTGCCACCCACCCTTTCTCTTACTCTCTTACTTCCCACCTTATTCAATTCTTCAATGTTTCATTCTCTTATTTTTCTGCCTTTCCCAATTCTTATCTCTTTCTTTCACTCCCTGCCCTGTCTTTCTTTACCTTCCTCTTATATTTTTATTTTTTATTTTATTTTTTGAATCATTTCACCCCAAGCAAGGCATTTCACTGCCACTATTGCGCAGGGGGATTACATAGGGTAAAGTGATGAGAAAGAGTGGATAGATATAGGTAATGTCAGAAGGAGGGTAATAGACGGGTAAGTATAAAGAGGATGAGAGTTGGGTAGATGGGAAGAGTGTTTGCGAGTTAGTGCGTTAGGAGGTGTCTGTTGACCGTACATTTAAACTCCTGGGGATTGTAGCTGTCGGGGAAGCAAGTATGTGGAAGGGAATTTCACCGGCGGGAAGTGCGAGAAACGAAGTTGTTGGAGTAGAAATTGCGGTTACATCTTATCTGTTTCACTAGATTGCACTAGATTTCTTTTACTAGATTAGCAACTAAGTACCACTGGGTGGTACCTAGTTGCTATTCTAGTATCTCGTGCAAATTTATACCTGGGGGGCACCAGTGATCTAAGTTCATCGGAGCAGAAGTCGTGAAAGTATTTATAGAAGAGTCACAGGGAAGCCACATCACGCCGGTGAGAGGGTGACTGCAGGCGGTCTGCCAAGTCGGTATCAATCACATTACAGATTCTCCGTTGTATTTTGTCAAGGATGAGAATATCAGGGGCACCCGACCAGATGTGGCAGCAGTATTCAATACACGGGCGGATGGTAGATTTATAAATGTGCAGGATAGATTCAGACGGGAAAAACTTCCGGGCCCTGCACAAAGAACCGACTTTCATAGCAGCGGATGTATCAATGGATTCGATATAGTCATTCCACTTGAGGTCCGCTGAGAGTGTGAGGCCAAGGAGGCGTAGTGTTTTACTCTCTGGGAGGCAAGCCTGTTCCATGCTAATGGGAGGTAGGTGCGATTGTCTATGATGGTTAATTGAAAGCAGCTTCGTTTTGGAAGCATTAAAATTTACGAGCCATTTCTTACTCCAGTCCACTATGGATTGGAGGTCCTTCTCTAGCTCTGCAGCGAGGTCTTTTTTTCTTTCAATCTGCCTTTTTTTCTTTCTTTATACTGTTTCCACTTTTCTCTATCTCATTTCTACCTTTTCATTCCTC
Organism: Ascarosepion bandense; assembly: GCA_037127315.1. NCBI lineage: Eukaryota > Metazoa > Mollusca > Cephalopoda > Sepiida > Sepiidae > Ascarosepion > Ascarosepion bandense. Next base: position 2,669,880 of record JBBBDQ010000891.1, on the reverse strand, counting down.
TTTCACTCTCTTCCTCTCTCCGTCAATCTCTTATTCTTTCTGTCTCTATTCAGTGATCTCTTTCTCTTTTTCTGCTCACTTCTTTCTCTCAGTTATTCTTCTGCACAATTCATTTTCTTTCTCGATTTTCTTTCTTATTTGTTCCATCTCACTTTTTTTTTTGTTATTTTTTGTCTTTCTCTGTCTTATTCTCAATTGGATTGGCTCAATTTCTTCATTCCAATCCTTTGCCATTTTTTCTATCTATCTATCTATCTATCTATCTATCTATCTATCTATCTATCTATCTATCTATCTGTCTGTCACAGTCTGTTCATTATCTATCACAATCTATTCATATCTATTACGGTCTGTTCATTATCTATCTATCTATCTATCTATCTATCTATCTATCTATCTATCTATCAGATGGATAAGATATAAAAGCTGTTGAACTAAAATACGTAACAGGTGATTTATTCGATTATAGCAAAAGTAGAAACGTATCAATGACATTTGAAGGAAAGAAAAGGAATGAAAGGTTGTACATTATCTATCTATCTATCTATCTATCTATCTATCTATCTATCTATCTATCTGCTTCTTAAACCGTATTTTCTTCATTCTTCGTTCTATCTCTTATTTTTCGTTTCTTATATCAGAGGTAGAATCGCTGACTGACGCCAATTCGTTCGGGTTTCAATCCTGGGTAAAAAGCAATCGGTTGTCTAACCGTACTGATGAGCTGTGATACAGCGAAACAGATCTGTCTGCGGATAACTATATATATATATTTGGAATTTATGACATAAATATATTATAAAATCACTGCAAAAGTTACTATTTTGTTTCGAAACCAGCCCGTGTCGTATATGAGATCACTTGAGAAGTCACAGGTTGTGTCGAAACAAGATAGCTACTTTTGTAGTGATATTATGATATAAATATATATCGATATTTATTTTATAAATTACAAATAAATGTTATTCGCTCTACTTTGTATCGAGCACTTTTTTAACAATAAAGATTTATTTAGATAATAAATTCCATTCCCTCCAGATCTACTAATGAATTAGTGCACTCTAGCTATTGGGCTTGTTTATACGCGCTAAAAAGTCTGCCTTCTTCTACCGGACGCTCGTGGCCTAGGGATAGAATCGCCGACTGACGCCGATTCGTTCGGGTTTCAATCCTGGCTTAGGAAGCGATCGGAGTCTGACTGTACTGATGAGCTGTGATACAGCGAAACAGATCTGTCTGTGGATGACTATATATATATATATATATATATAGAGAGAGAGAGAGAGAGAGAGAGAGTTATCGACAGACAGTCCTGCTTCGTTGTATCAAAGATTGTCAGTACATTTTGATATCCAATTGTTACTAGCCAGGATTGAAACCCGACCGAACTGACATCAGTTGGCGATTCTACTTCTAATCTATGGGCGCTCGGAAGGCATATTTTAGCTTGTTATATACACAATGCAAACACATGCCAGTAGCCCAAAGTGTTCAAATTCATTACTGAATGAACGATTCGTAAATCGTGGTAAGTAGCTACTGTTTTTTAAAGTCTATCATTTCTCTATAATGTTCAATATATATATATATATTTGTATCTCTTTTTCTCGCACTGTTCAAATTTTTATTCCTCTCATTTGGCCCGTCCCCGTTTCCAAATAAAAAAAGATTAATGAATTAAACGAATTCTATTTCTCTCATCTTTCCTCTGATATATCTTCTCGACCAAGAACCTCATTTCCTCTACCTTTTAACAATATTAATCAAATTAATTGAATTCCCTCTTCAGCAATGAATTAAGACCAAAAATTACCAATAAGAGAAGGTAAAAAAAATCGGCAAGAAAAGATCGTTTCTTCGTAAATCACTAGATACATTTCCGGAGATGAACCCAAGTTCAATTATATATATATATATATATATACGAGTAAGTCCGTGACGTAAAAAATGACGGCAAAATATTTATATCGATATGCTGTCTAAAATGACGGCAACATATATATTGATGTACCAATGATTGAGTATCTGACATTAAGACATGAGAAAAAACAAAATAATTCAAACGCGTGACAGGAGGGAAATATTGTACACACACACACACACACACACACACACACACACACACACACACACACACACACACACATATATATATGTGTGTGTGTGTGTGAGTGTGTGTGTGTGTGTGTGTGTGTGTGTGTTTATATATACGCAAATAGATACACAACGGTCTTTATTACAATAGAGAGAATAGACAATATATATATATATGAAAGAATATTAAAAAGTTTTGAATTTAAAAATGTACTTTTTTGGGACAGTATTTGTTTATTTTTATTATTGTATTTTATATTTCAGACCGCTCTTGGTCCTTCATCAAAAACAAGTGATTTTTAAATTTGAATTAGAAACGTATTTCACGATAGCGTCCGAATATTTTTTTTGTGTTTACATCACGTGATATGTTTGTTCACAACATGCGGCACGTCCGTATAGAAAGTCTGTTTGTTTTAGATAAAAATTTCTTGGAATATCTGAAAAAAAAAATTTAGCTATTGAAATATTTGTAAAGATTCAACACACCTAAGTCCCTATATATATATATATATATATATATATATATATATATATATATATTCTTCTCTACTTGACGACATACTTATTGCTGAAGTAGTTCAACTGAATGGCCAAAACATTCACCTGACTTAATATTAATCGATTTTCTCTATTGGGAAGTATTCAAGGACAAAATTTATAGTCGAAAATTATAAAAAAATTGATTATTTGAAAAATTACATGAAAGATGTCTTTCGTGAAATTAATACACAAAAAGAGTTATGCAAATATATTTGTCCAAGCGTCAGAAGTCGATTCAATGCTGTGTAAGTTCTGATGGACAACATTTTGTGCACCTGCGTTGTTCAAATTGTACTGTTGTACACAATAAAATTTAATTGTCAATGTAATAATTGTATTAGTAAATATAATTGTATATGTGATCTCAAAATAAAATTTATCATTTACTGTCGAGAAATTTTATTACAGAAAGTATGCGGTCTTCGGCAAGATTCAAAATTGTGTCCCCCTTACGAATTTAGAAATATGTGTGTGTGTGTGTGTGTGTGTGTGTGTGTGTGTGTGTGTGTGTGTGTGTTTATATATATACGCAAATAAATACACAACGGTCTTTATTATAATAGAGAGAATAGACAATATATATATATATATATATATATATATTCTTATAAAATTGTGTCCCCCTTACGAATTTCGAAATATGTGTGTATATATATATATATATATATATAGATGTGTGTGTCTAGATTTATATATATATATATATATATATATATATATATATATATAAATTCAAAATTTACAGGATTGTATGATCATTTCGACGAACTGAATTCGCTTCATCAGCGATCTTTAATATTATGGAAATATATATCTAAAGGTATATGTAGTGTTTACTTGTGACAGTCTTTAGCGCCGAGGGCCGAGGTTGCTGTTTTTCAGTGACTATTACTGATAAAATGTGTTTTGGTAAGTAAGATTTTTTATTGTAATGTGCTCGATATCGAAGTGTAGATAGAACGTTGATATTAACATTATCTCTTTAATAGAGCAGATTCATGTTTGATGTATTATAAAGTAAGTCAAAGATGAAACGAGGAAGAGAGAGAGAGAGAGAGAGAGGAACTAATTATCAAAAGCAGCACCAAATATTGATGTGCTTTCTGGTTTTGAAAATGATCTATTGAGAATCATAAACGGATTAAACTTCCATAGGAATAAGAACTTTGTTAAAAGACATCTAGATAATATTGTTAAAGATATAAATAAGTCCGGTAATTTCTGTGTAAAATCTGATAAAACCGCCAACTTTTATAAGTTATCTCATAAGGATTATCATACCTTCATTCTCGCAATGATTACAAGAAGATACTTAAAGAAGCTAAGCAGGCTGTTTGCAGCCAGAATGAAGCAGCGCATAGCATACCGTAAGTTCGGCTCGAAAGACTACCGGAGGCTCTGTAAAAGTGTAGTAAATAAGATTAAACACTCAATTCCCCCTCTAATCAACTAATTTGAGGTCCTCGCCTCTTCAACAGACAAGGCTGACTACTTAACCCTCAGATTCTCCACTAACTCGACACTGGACTCATCTGGAACATCTGTACCTGACTTCCCACCTAGAACTGAGGCTCAACTGAATGACATCCACATTACCTCCTCGCTGGCCTCTAACATAATTTCAAAGCTTTACCCCCATAAAGCGAGAGGAGATGACGGAATTCCAATCATTGTGCTGAAGAAATGTGCGCTGAACTCTCCTCTGTTCTCTCCAAACTCTACAACTACTGCATCTATGCTTCTTGTTTTCTCGCCTGCTGGAAGTTCTCCTCTGTAGTTCCTATATATAAAAATACTGGTGAACCCTCTGACCCCTCTAATTATCGCCCTATCAGCCTCCTACCGATTTTTGGCAAAGTGTTCAAAGCCATCATCAGCGCCGAGATGGTTCAACATCTCACAGCCCACAGTCTCTTCTCTGACAAAGAGTATGGTTTCAGCTTCACCAGTTTTACTGCTGATATGCTGATGACCATCACTGAATATATACACCAGGCTCTCGACAATAACGGCCGAGCTCGAACTGTTGCCTTGGATATCTCCAAAGAGTTTGACAGAGTCTGGCATGCTGTCTTCTATGCAAGCTGCGGAGTTATGGCATAACTAGACGATTGTTTGACCTAATCCAGTCTTTCCTTTCAAATAGCACAATGAAGGTAGTATCGAACGGCCATGCCTCCTGATATTATCATACGAACACGGGTGTCCCTTAAGGCTCTATTCTAGGTTCTACGCTTTTCCTGATCACCATCAACGATCCCCCCGATGTAATAAAATCCGTAGTAGGAATATACGCTGACGACACTACCGTTTACTCTCGCCTCGATCAAAAATCTGCTGAGGCTGACAAAGGGAACCTCGCTGCTGAGCTTGAAAAGGACCTCCAATGAGTGGTGGACTGGGATAAGAAGTGGCTCGTGAATTTTGATGCTTCCAAAATGAAGCTGCTATCTATTAACCATCACAGACAATTGCTCCTAACCCCCTATTGACATGAATCAGGCTAGTCTCCGTGAAAGCAAAACACTGCACCTTCTCGGGTTAACTCTATCAACAGACCTCAAGTGGAATAACTACATCGAATCCATATCTGGTCAGGTGCTCCTTGACAAAATGCAACGGAGAATCTGTAATGTGATTGATCCCGACTTGGCAGCTCAGATACAGTGGCTTCCCTGTGTCTCTTCTACAAATATTTTCACGGCTTCTGCTCAGATGAACTTAGCTCCCTGGTGCCCCCTATATATGAATTTGCTCAAGCCACAAGATTAACAACTAGGTCCCACTCTTTTACTGTGAAACCAATAAAACCTAAACGCAACTTCTACTCTAGTAGCTTCTTTTCTCGCACTTCCCGCCTGTGAAATTCTCTTCCGTTTACTTGCTTCCCCGACAGCTACACTCTACAAAAATGTAAATGTAAAGTCAATAATCATCTCCTATCTCTCTGACTTGCATACTCTCTCTCTCTCACTCTCACTCTCTCTCTCTCTCTCTCTCTCTCTCTCTCATGCTACTTTCTCCGTCCACTCCATTCTCATTAAATCAGTATTCTTATTCTTCTCTTATCCACTTCCTGACACCCACTATAATCTTCTTTCTCATAACTTTCCTCCTATGTAACCCCCTGCGCACAAGTGGTAGTAAACTGCCTTGCTTGGGCCTATTTAATAAAAACAAATAGCCTTTAATCAGAAGCTATGAGAAAATTATACTACCACTTTTAATCTGATAGATAATATTAATTCTGTTAGCAAATCCATTACTAACAAACTGTGACCGGTTCAGTAAATTACAACTTAAAAAAGCTTATGATCTATTAAAGGACCATAAATCAGACTTCAGAACCAAGCCATCGACACGTCTAATTATTCCTATTAGACCAGAAATCGGAAGAATCAGCAAAACCATCTTCGAAAAAAATTACCAGTCTGTTATAAGCACCCACGGACTCTTGGCGGCGTTAATACCGCAAATGTTATTAACTCGTTCAAAGGCATCTAGAATAAAAAAATAATAGCACTTTTACACAATTCGATATAATTTATGATTATCCATGTATCTCTAATGATCTCTCACTTTCGCCTTGGAGTTCGCTCAGGAATATCTAACATTTCCGATAGTGAACTGGATATAAATGCAAAAGTTCTGTTCTGATCTACAACGAAGAACAATGAACTAATAATACCTCTAGTGTATACTTTGACATCACAATGGGGTCATTAGATTCTGCTTAAATCCCTGACATGGTGAGATTGTTTATTCTATATAATTTAAGTGCTTATGACTGCGCTGATACCGATAGTATTCGTTTATATAGATATGATGGTTAAATATTCTACAAAAGTGAAAGAAGACTGTATTAAGAAAATGATCCACAGTGAACTAAAGAGTTTAGGTTTAAAATCAAAATAACTACCAACATTAAATTAAGTAGCTATCTTGGATGTCACCTTAGACCTGAACAATAATTCTTTTCGGAACTTTATGAAGGTTAATTGTAATCTAGTATATGTACATCGTAATTCTACCTATCCCTCTCAGTCATTATACATATACCCGCTTTAATTGAATTTAGAATCAGCGCTAACTACTGTAGCAAGATAAATTTTGTTAAACATAGCGAATTCTGCAATTCTGCTTTTCTAAATAGCGATTATAGTACTATTAAAGTAAGAAATCCCATCTAAGAAGATCATCTGGTTTACTTCCCGCTTGCAATATTATGGTTAAACTAAATTTGGTCTAAAATTTTTAAACCTTACTAATAAGCATTTTTTTAAAAACTAATCCTCCTAGTAAAATATTTAATAATCATACTTTTAAATTAAGTTGATAACCTCGAGAAAATAATTTAAAACATTATAAAAAAAGTCATCAACAAGTATAAACATTCCAAAAGCTTAATGTATTGCAAAGATGCAGTAAATAATACCAAATATAATAAAAGTAATACCAGCGAATGCAATTGTAGGAATGCTAATGATTGTCCACTACAAATTGCTTTGCTAGTTTATCTTTGCACTATTTCTACACTTGAAAATCTTAATACGAAAAAAAAATAATTAAAAATTGGGAGTACTAAAAACCCACTGGTACCAGTATGTACTATCTCTCAGCTATAGTGTTTATAAATACAGTACCTCGTTATTCAAGTATTTTGAAGTTTAACAGAAAAGAAAACAAAAATTCTACTATTAAATGGAAATTAACTAGAAGGGCTCGAACTTGTAATTCTCCATATGCACCATGTTATCTTTGTTTAAATGAGTTAGAACTCATCAGATTTAAAGACATATTTAAACTTTTAAACCAAAAGAATGAACTTACTGATAACTGTAAACATAGTTTACTATTTACTTTACAATATGGATAGTAATATTATGAATAATTATACACTACTATCACCGACGTCACTTATTATTTACTCTTATCTGCTGGGTATTTAAACTAGCATAGATTGTCAAGTTAATACTTGCTAGGTATTTAATCTAAGATAGATTGTCAAGTTGCTAGGTAGTTAATCTAGCACACATTGTTAAGTAAATAATTGATTTAATCTAGCATAAATTGTCAAGTCAATATTTGCTAGGTATTTAATCTAGCATAGATTTTAAAGTTAATATTAAATAGTTGTGATTCTTTAGGCAGGAATTTTACATGGATTCAAATTCGTTATTAGTATTTATATTAACTTGTGCGTATATATGTTTGTTTCTACCTGTGTTTATATCTGAATATATGTACCTGGGTAAATGAGTCTGTTTATGTATAAATGCATGTATGCAAGCATGCATGTAGGTTTATGTAGGTTTATATATATATATATATATATATATATATATATATATATATATATATATATATATCCAAGTGAATAAGGAACGAAGAATAATTTACAACGTCCAAAACATTAATTTAAAACAGTGCTCGATATATAATATAGAGTTGTGAATATTTATTATAAATTATATTTTAGAGCAAGTACATTTTTTTAAAATATATCCACCACAAAGTGTACATTTTGTTTCGACATTGGACTTCCAATGTCTCATCAGGTGGTGTGGAAAGGAATGGAAGACCTCTTTTCTTATATTTGGTAGTTGTATGTGGGATGTTGGCGGGGGTTAGCGATAAGGGAATAAGTCTTGTAAATTGTCCGTTCCGATTTTGAAGTGGGGTAGGCAGGGGATATAGTTGATTCATGAAAGTGTGTTTTATGACAGCCTGGCTAACCTTTATTCTTTTGGTCTCGTACAATTTGTACAATTTTTAGTGGATATATATAAAAAAATTGCACATGTTCTAAAATATAATTTATAATATATTATACTTTTGTTTATGCATGTATATGTGTGTATGCTTCTTTGTGGGTGCTTCTGTGTAAATTTTTGTGTATTTATGCATATAGTTATGCATAACTGGATCCATGTATGTGGTTTTATTTTGTTGGGGGTTGTGTGTGTTTAGGTATTTTGTTTTTGAAATGCGAATTACCGTGGTTATATATTTAATTATTTTTTTTATTTTATGCATTGGAATATGACTGTGTTTGTATATATATCCCTCTTCCCTGTCAATTTTAAGATCTGAATTCAGACTTCTTCTTCTTCTATGTGCCCTGTGCCTTCAGGACGTAGGCGATCATGGCTCTCCATGTCTCCCTATCCCTTATGGCTCTTAGTGTGTTTGCTCCTGTTGCTCCTGGCAACCCCCGTTCCGTCATCCACCTGATCAGGCCCTGCAAATATGTTATCCGCTGCCTTCCTCTGTCTCTCCTTCCTTCTATCTGTCCAGTCAGTATCAGGTTCTCCAGGCTCTCCTTCCTCATTGCATGTCCCAGGAACTTCAGTTGTCCCTTCCTGATGCTCAGCATCAATTTCCTTTTTGTTGCCATTCTTTCTAACACCTCGTCGTTGCTTGTATGCTCAGTCCACGATATCCGTAGCATCCTTCTGTAGAACCACATTTCGGCCGCTTCCAGTTTTGTCCTCATTTTCGATGATATTGTCCAGCATTCACAGACATTTCTTACAATAGCGTTGAATTTATCAGATAAATTGACACTTCGCTAAAAACATGTATGTATATGTGTGTATGTATATGCATGTGCATGTTTGTGTATGTATATGTATGGGAATATGTGTGTATTTATATATTTACATATGTGTGCGTCTGTCTCTTTTTTTTAATCGTCTCACTCCAAGCAAGGCAATACAGCCACTGACGCGCAGGGGAGATACATAAGAGTAAAAGTTTATGCAGGAGGAGAGTGAAGAGAAAGATGAACCAGTTACGGGGGTGTCAGAGAAAGGAGCAAGAGAAGGATGGAAATACAGGTGTGATGACAGTTGCAAAGGTAGAGAGAAAGGAAAAGATATACAGGGTGATGTAGAAAGAACTGGAGTCAAGTGGGTAAGAGATGGGTATTGACATTGCATTTATATTCCTGGAGGTAGTAGCCATCAGGAAAGCAAGTATATGAAAGGGAGTTCCACAGGTGGGAAGTGCAAGAAAAGAAGCTGATGGAGTAGAATTGTTGGCTGCAGTTGGTTGATCTAGCTGTAAATGGGTGGAACCTTGTTGCCAGTCTGGTTGCCCGAGTAAATTCTTGTGGACGGGGCGCAAGTGACTCAAGTTCATCGGAGTTGAAACCACGTCTTAATGTATTCAATAGTAGATACATTGATATATTTTAGACAGCATATTAATATAAATATTTTACTGTCATTTTTTATAGCATAGTTCTACGTATATATATATATATATATATATATATATATATATATATATATTTTGTCTTCAATGAAGTGGAGAGATTATATTGAATAAATTTATAGGTCTATTGCTTGGAAACTTGGTTCACTGTCTTTGTGCCAGACAATATTTTTCATCAGAATTCCACTTGCATATTTATCTATCATTTGTCATTTCTTTAATTGTTTCACCTCAAGCAAGGCGATACTGCCACTGATGCGCAAGGGGCTACATAAGAGTAAAAGTTTATTCAGGAGCAGAGTGAAGAGAAAGATGAACCAGTTACAGGGAGTGTCGGAGAAAGGGCAAGAGAAGGATGGTAAGGTGTGAAGACAGTTGCGAAGGCAAAGAGAAAGGAAAAGAACAATATACACGGGGTGATGCAGAAAAGACGAGGGAAGGACTGGAGTCAAATGGATAAGAGATGGGAATTGACATTGCATTTAAACTTCTTTAAAGGAGGTTGTAGTCGTCAGGAAAATAAGTATACGGAAGGGAGTTCCACAAACAGGAAGTGTGAGAAGGGAAGCTATAGGAATAGTAGTGTCAGCTGCATTTGGTTGATTTAACTGGAAAAGGGTGGGACCTTGTTGCCAGTCTGGTTACTCGAGTAAATTCTTGTGGCGGGGGTAGGAGTGACCTAAGTACGTCAGAGTAGGAGTCATGAAAATATTTGTAGAAGAAACAGAGGAAAGCCACATCCCGCCGGTGAAAAATGCCTGGAGTCGACCTGCCAGGTCTGGACCGATCACATTACAGATTCTCCTTTGAAGCCTGTCGAGAACCCTGAGATGAACAGCAGGGAAGCTAGACCAGATCTGACAGCTGCATTCTATGCACGGTCGGATGGTTGATTTGTATATGTGCAAGATGGACTCAGGCGAAAAAAAAACAACTTCCTGACCCGACACAGTAACCCAGCCTCCTTAGCAGTGGATTTAGCTTTTGATTTAATGTAATGATTTCACTTGAAGTCGGAAGACAGAGTGAGGCCGAGGAGGCGCAGTATTTTGCTTTCAGGGAGACTCGCCTGGTCCGAGCTTATGGGGGCAGTAGAGACTGTCTGTGATGGTTGAGAGATAGCAGCTTCATTTTAGAAGCATTTCATCTTTGAATAACTTTATAATACTAGTTAATGATGCTTAGTTAAATTCAGAATTTGAACTTCGTAATTTCGAACGTTAATTCGTAATCAATTTTTAAAACGAATTTTTATTTTAGTTCTAAAGTGAAATTAAATGTTAATTAGTAATACTAATTTGTATTTTTAATCAAACATTGAGATTAATAAAACAATAAATTGTTTTTAGGGTCTGTTGTTATGTTCTTCAAGTTAGAAAATACTTGTATTTCAATTGATAATCACAGACTACGTAACAAGGTCTCCTCTAATGAGGAGGTTTGGTTAGTTTTGAACCTTTTAAAACTCTTCATCTCGTAATCAGCACCATCATTTGATAAGACAGAAGAAGTGTCGAAGCAAAATAACTACTTTTTTAGGGATATTATAACATATTATATATATATATGTATATATATATACATATATTGTGAAGGATCGCGTAGATTCAAACTCACTGTTCAAGCATTTACTTTTATAAAGAGTGTTCGATACAGAGTAGAGCTTAATATCGTAATTTTGTTATTACAATGGTTTATAAAAGCATAATATCACTACACAAACATTTTCATGTTTCAGAACAATACTTTTCTTCGTCAGGTGAGATGTTAAAATAAATGGTGAAAATGGTTCATTTTTTAAATATAAGATGAAATTATGGTTATTTAGAAAATTAGGAAGTGGTAGTTTGAGAAAATGCTTTAGGTGTGTCAATATTGTTCAATCTAAAATGAGACTTATGTAACCATGGAGTTTTAATATTAGGGTTATGAAAGGGGGCAGGGTGGCTTGGATCTAAACATGTCACTTTTTAATTTTGTCTGGATAAGATACATAGTGGGACCTTAGATTTTTTCAATGGGTAGACAATATTTTTTAACTATAAAAAGTCTGCCTTCTTCTACCGAGCGCCCATAGCCTAGAGGTAGAATCGCCGACTGACGCCAATTCGGTCGGGTTTCAATCCTAGGTTAAAAGCAATCGGAGTCTAACCGTACTGATGAGCTGTGATACAGCGAAACAGATCTGTCTGCGGATGACTATTTACTCTCTCAGACCCTGATTGAGCACTCTGGAAGAATGGTAGACTTTGAAAAACAGTAGCTACTCTGGCATCTACGCATCGCTCATTCCGTAATGAATTAGAGCACTCTGGCTATTGGGCGTGTATAGCCCAGAAGTAGAATCGCCGACTGACGCCAATTCGGTCGGGTTTCAATCCTGGGTTAAAAGCAATCGGAATCTAACCGTACCGATGAGCAGCGAAACAGATCTGTCTGCGGATGACTATATATATATATATGTATGTATGTATTGTGTATTAAGGCAGCACTCCCTCTTTTATATAAGTTTCTTTAAAATTTGCTGACAAATTACTTAGGTTATTTTTTATATAATTTTCCATGTTATCTTATAATTTCTTTTTTTTTTTTTCGGTACATAAATTATATAAAGATTTTCCGAAAATATTATTTATCTAAGCGCTCTCGGCTATACTTTTAACCGTGATCAAGGATGAATTTTGTTTTCATATTTGATATTATTGAGTGTTGTTTTTCTTTTTTATTAATAACGCTTACATTATTTTTAACCTTTATTTACATGTGGAAGATGCTATTATGTTTGTATTATAAACGAGTATGTTACGGATAGAGTTTGGTAGGGCTGCATGTGTATTTAAATGAGACCTAATATAGTTATTGTCAGAGACGTGTAACGTTAGTCTTCTTGTTATACATACTGCAGTATATCCAATGTAATTTTTACGAATTTGGATTGATCAGGAACACATTTCCTTAATGGACATGCAAATTTGTAAATAATATTAGTTCTCTGCAATTTAGGTTTTGCAGGCAAATTATTATTTTTAAGAATGAGGTTAGCGGTTTTAATTTTTTTTGTAACAGATAATTCCATTTTCTTGTTTTTGTCAGCTGGAGTTGTGTATTTCTTTTTAATGTTTTTAAGTGAAGATTCATCTTACTCATCGTTACTATGCATTTGATTTTTACTGAAAATGTTAATGTCATTGTTTATTTCTGTATGAATCTATAAGATGATTTGAAGAATCATTATTAACAAATGTTTGTTTCGCTTTCTTAAGTTCTTTTGAGAAAAGCGAGCTAGAGGATAAAGTCTAGTAGCAAAATCATAAAACTATCTGCTAATGTTAAATCTGTCTACAAAATTCCAAGACACTCATCAATCACCTACATTCACTACCTACACTACTTTCTTCAAAATTCAAATGAACAATTCACAAGACTTTTTCCCTTATCACTAACCCCCTCCAACATCCCACACACAACTCACCAAATATAAGAAAAGAGGCTTTCCATTTCTGTCCACTCCTTGATGAGACAATGTAGTTTCAATGTCGAAACAAATGTACAATTTTTTAGTGAATACATAAAAAATTGTACATGTTCTAAAATATAATATATTAGTCATCCACATATAAGCCCGTTTCGCTGTATCACAGCTCATCAGTGTGGCTAGACATTTCCACTTGCTTCTGGCCTGGAACGAAACGCAACCGATTTGGTGTTAGTCGGAGTCTCTACTCCCTAAGCCATCGGTGCATGGGGTCAGAGAAGGGAAATTTTAACGTCTTGGATGTAAGCAGTGTATACAGACGCCAGTCACCGAGATAACGCAATCCATTTCTGAAGAGTCACGCATTATAGCCGAAGTGGAAACTGTTTTTAAAATGTTCTTCTCCAGAGAGCTCAATCGTAATGAGAGCATAATATATTAGTCATCCACATACAAGCTCGTTGCATATATATATATGCATCGAGTGTTGGAGTGAAAGTGCACGCAACAAACGAAATGAGTTTGTCTACATATATACGTAATAAGTTTTAAGAATTAGTTATATTGTAAGGAGGAGTAAACCAGATGATTTTCCTAGATCTTTTCTTATTATTATTATCATTGCCAATAGGATTTCTGAATTTGATGTGTGGCGCAGTGGATATCGGCTCGGAACGAGAAACCGGGGAGCCGAGTTCGAATTCCAGTTGAATCCATTGTATTCACTTACGCGCAAATACCCTTGGGAAAGGTATTAATCCGTCTCTTCCTTCCAGTTATGGGTTAAATAACAGGATAGATTGGGTTCTATAGCCTTGGTCGGCAACCAGTCTACCGCAGAAAGCAATGGCAACCTACTGCGGGATAATCTTCTGCCCAGTCAGTCATGTCTCTTTCGAGACATGATCGCCCAAGCGTGTATCACGTATGGCACTTAACTAACTGACTGACCCTTATAACTGCTGTTCCTAGGGGGAGAATTATAAAATTTGCTATGCTGATCAAAAATTAATTTGTTAAATGAGTTAGAGCTGAGTCTAGATTCAATAGAAGTGGAAATATGTTAAATAACTGACGGTGGATGGTGAGAATTAAAATTTATATAAATTGGGTTAGAGTTAACCTTTATATAAGGTTGGAAAAAATTATTGTTAAGGTCTAAAGTAACATCTAAAAAGTCTAATGTTGGTGGTTATTTTTCCTTGAAAACTTAAACTTTTAATTCTCGAAATATCATTTTCCAAAAATAATCTCTAATTTTAGTATAATCTTTCACAATAAATAATCCATTATCTCTGTATAAACTAATACTATCCGTATTCATACAAACATAAGCAGTTAAATTATAGAGAATCAATAATTACACTAGATTTGAGGCTTCAGCAGAATCTAAAGACGCCAATGAAATAGCAAAATATTCATTAGAGGTCTTTTTAGTCCATTGTTCTTCGTTGTAAATCAGAACAAACCTTCTGCATTTTAAAATAATATCCAGTTCATTGGTCAAAATATTGAAGTCTTCCTGTGCAAACTCCAAAGCCAAAGAGAAG